>PVIR01021590.1:15933-29491 GCA_004026965.1 Petromus typicus
GGTAACCACATAACAATACTGGGTGTGGAGACTCACCCCCAGCAGCAACCAGTACCACATACCACAGTGCCGGGCATGGTGGCTCATGCCTGTAATCCCAGCACTCGGGAGGCAGAGGCAGGAGGATTGCTGTGATGTGAGTTGGAGGCTGAGCTGAGGGCCAGCCTGAACCACAAAGCGAGACCCTGTCTCAAAAAAAACCAAAAAAAAAAAAAAAAAAGCAAATAAACAAACAAAACTAACAGCTCAGTGGCTGAACGCTTACTTGGTGAGGTATTATGCCTAAAACCGTGAGTTCAATCGCCAGCACACACAGAAACCTGTGCCAACACATCTTCACCCCTGCGTGAGATTACAGCACTCCCTTCTTGGATACTTCAAGCACTCAAAGTCATCAGAATTTATAAAAATCTGGACCAAAAGGTAGGAAGCGGTAGTGCCCTGTAGAAGTAGCAACATCCAGAAAAAGAGCCGAGGTGTCTACGGCACCCAGGAAAGAAGCAGGACTTGACGGACTTAGAAAACGTGAGTCACACCAAGAAAAGCAGAAAAAATAACAACAGCCAACAATCTCCTATTTACAATCTGCCATCTACCGTCCTAAGCATTTTATCTACATTAATTCTTATTCCTCTTCTGAATAAAAGATATTGTGAGCGATATGTGATATTGTAACTTTCCTTATTTTAGAAAGACTATTGAGGCACTGTGTCAAATTCCAATCCAGCCACCATCTATTTCTCTTCTTGTATCTTGTGACCACTCCTTATTAAATGAAAAGGAGTCTAATTCCTCACCCTTAAGTGTAAGCTCACCTGAGTGAGGTGCATGAATAACAGAAAACAATCTAAATGGCTGAGACTTCTAATACTAGGCCCCAAGAAGCCACACAGGCAAGCTCTCTTAAAATGAGTATGATTCTCGGGACACTCCTTCTCAGAGCCAGCCACCACACTATGCAAATCCCAAGCTACATAAGGAGGCTACACGCACGGCTCAAACGAACCGGCCTCAAGTGAGTTCGCAGCTGCCATCCGGTGCTCCTGCCAGGTGAGTGTGCTGTCTCGGACAGCCAGCCCAGCTGAAGCTTCACAGACTCCAGCCCCTGCCTCTGTCTGAAAGCAACTGTGCAAGACAGGACTCGAGTCACTCGACCCAGCCCACCTAGTCCTCCCATAGAACCATAAACGATGAGCTTTTCTAAAATGTCATTTAATATACTAAGTTTATACAGCAAAAGATAGGGCTGGAGATGTAGCTCAGCCGTAGAACACTTGCCTAGCATGTGTGAACCTTGGATCCAATATTCAGTATTCCTCCCCTCAAAAAAAAAAAGATAACTAGACTAGGGATGAAAAAATTGAAGGGTTTTCTCAAGACCTTGGGGTTTGCAATGACATGGCAGAGCGAGGGTTCAAAGCCAGCTGGCTTGAGAGAGCATGCTTTTAAACATTATACTGCCTCTCATTTGTCATCAAAACTAATATGCAACCAAGGGGCGAGAATAGGCAGGGATTTAACATTATGTTCCAGTGGTAAGTGCACCTATATGGGAGTACATGTAAAAAATTCTCCCAGTGGGGTCGGGGATTTACATCAGTGGTTCCAGCACTTGCCTTGTAAACGCAAGAACCCGGGTTTGATCCCGGAAACACATATACAACACTGCCAGGCATGATGACTTGCCCACCAGCAATCAGTACCACATACCACAGTGCCAGGCATGGTGGTTCATGCTTGTAATCCCAGCACTTGGGAGGCAGAGGCAGGAGGATTTCTGTGAGTTCAAGGCTTGTCTGGGCTACACAGTGAGCTCAGGGTCAGCCTCAACCACAAAGCAAGACCCTGTCTCAAAAAAAAAAAAAAATACATGGGTTCTAAAAGGAAGGTCAATCTGAAACTTACCTGCCGCTGGATAAACATGGTCATCACCTTCTTTGCTTGTTCAAATGGGGATTCTTCACCAGGAAAGGAGTTACTCATGGCAAAGCTCACATCCATACATAGCACAACAGCTGCCTAGAAACAATATTCCAAAAAGTATATGAACAGTAATTTTTAAAAATTCTGAGATACGGGGGCCGGGGAGTTAGCTCAGTGGTTCCGGCGCCTGTCTTGCAAGCACAAGGGCCCGGGTTCAATTCCCTGGTAACCACATACTATACTAGGCGTGGAGACTCACGCCTAGCAACAACCAGTACCACATACCACAGTGCCGGGCGTGGTGGCTCACGCCTGTAATCCCAGCACTCGGGAGGCAGAGGCAGGAGGATTGCTGTGATGTGAGCTGGAGGCTGACCTCAGGGCCAGCCTGAACCACAAAGTGAGACCCCGTCTCAAAAAAACAACCAAAAAAAAGTTCTGAGATACGTCCCATGCTTAATGCACTCACAGTACAGGAAGTTAAGGGAGGCATAATAAAAGGAGGGGCTATGTTCTACAGAGAGAACATATGTAAATTAGTTTCACTTTGGAAAAAGCTTAAATAGCTCTGACGCTCTAAAAGAAAGCACCCACCGGGAGAGGTGCCATTTCTTCACCTGAGCTCTAGAATCACCTGAAATGAGATATGAAATGCACCAGCAGGTTTTAGCTAAGTCCAGTCCCACTGAGTCAAAAGGCAGCATAATGAACTGCAGACCTACCAACATGAGAGGAGACAATTTTGTTGTAAGTCACTAAACAGGGCATGGTTTGTTATAAAGCACTTTATGGCAAAAGGTTACTACGTCAATCCACATATGCTAAAATGGTATACAACAACAGTTTCAATCAGTTTGTAAATCAGGGATTGAAATACACTAAATCTATCTAGCAGAGGACACAGAACTATAACAATGACAACATGTTACATGACAAGTTACATGACATGAATAAGAAAAACTAAGAGACACCTGGGCTGGAGATTTTAGCTCAGTGGTTCCAGCACCTGCCTTGCAAGCACAAGGTTCTTCACCACACAATAATGCCAGGTGTGGTGACTTCCGCCCACCAGCAATCAGGACCACATACCACAATGCCAGGCGTGGTGGCTCACGCCTGTAATCCCAGCCCTCAAGAGGCAGAAACAGGAGGACTGCAGAGTTTGAGGCTGAGTTCAGGACCAGCCTGAACTACAAAGTGAAAGCCTATCTCAAAAATCTAAAAAAAGAAAAACACTAAGAGACACCAGAGAAACATTTACCCAACACTGTAGTGGGAACAAAAGAGGGATAAGGCAGGCCAGGGATTTAGCTCAGTGGTTCTAGCACCTGCCTTGCAACCAAAAGGGCTTGGGTTCAATCCCTGAGAGTGGAGACTCACGCCCAGCAGCAATCAGTACCATATACCATGGTGCAGGTCGTGGTGGCTCACACTTGTAATACCAGCACCAGGAGTTTGAGGCTGAGCTCAGGGTCAGCCTGAACGAAAAAGTGAGAGACTTTGTCTCAAAAAAAAAAAAAAAAAAAGAGGGATAAGGCAGAAAATGCTTCCTGAATCTAATACTTGGAAGGATCCGATCCTTAAAGAATGCGTATGAGTCAACAAAGAAGTCACAGAGGGAACCTCATCAGTGAAGGCATCACTCATCAGATAGCAAATATATATGTAGGAGACTAACAAAATAAGGGAACCAAACTAAAAGTGAAGGGATCCAACTGAAGTTAGGGCACCCAAAATTTAACTGAAGGCAAGTTGCAGGATATCTGAAGTAACAGCAACTCATAATCTCAAACTGGATTATAAAATCAGTAACTATAATAGAATCTCAGCATTACATTCCTCATATATATCTCATTGCATTCCTGAGAACAGCTTAGGTTTTATCAATAGTATAGTGAGTTTAAGAAAAACAGTTTTGCTTAAAAAATAAAGGACTAAGTTCCAGTCCCATTCCTACTACTAATTAGCTCTGCGTCCTCGGTAATGTTGACGCTTAACCTTACTGTTAATTCAAGAAGACAGGAAATCCTTACACTAGATGAGATTTAAATGTGTTTTCAGAGTTAACAGTCTTTGACCCAGGGTCCCAGTCTCACCAGTGCTTTATACTAATCAAACTGTGAGCAATTCCAGGTATCAGAGAAAGATTAACTACAACTGAATATGAATGAAGTTTGGGAAGGGTCTGGAGACTACGTGACAAAAAGAACAGATGAAAACAAATAGCTATTGATCTAGATGAGAAGATAAAGAGGAATATAAAAGGTCATAGATTCTTAACAAAACAGAGAATTCTCCAAGGCTTGGAAAACAAAACATCTTGGGTTCATATCTGGATTCCACAGGGTGATTCTCCAGCCTGTCTTAACTCCAACCCACTTGCAAAAGTGGACACAATATGCTCACCCGGTTATTCTGAAGATTACATGAGTTAGGAATAAAGAGTTTGGATCTGTGCTACATACAGAGTAAGCTTTCAATAAATTCAAGATATTAAATTATTATAGAGGTAGTAATATGATGCTTTACATTTCAAGTTATTTTACTCACAAATCCCCTCCTGATGTTTTAGATCTAGCATCCGAAGCAAAACAGGCGGTTGGCTAGGAAGCAGCGTGGGATTAAGAGGTATAAAGGAGAAGTGGATGTGGAGAGGATGAGGGAGAAGGAAATGTCAGGGATGCCGCGGCAGCGGGGCTCAAATTCTGGATTCCAATTCCCAGCTTTTTTGATATGTCCTGGGCCCCCGTCTTCCAGATCTAGCTCACTACGGTAATCTCTCCTCTCGCCTCACTGTTAGGCACCGCTGACATCCCATAATTCCTGCTACCAAATCACCCTCTCCAGATCCCAGGTTGGGTAAGCCCAAGCCCTCAGCTCTAACTACCTTGCCGGAGTGCGCCATGTCGGCAGCCGCTGGCGCTTTCTATGAGTCTTCCGAGCGGGAACCTGCGGCGCGAACACAACTCGCTTCCGGCGGACGAGCGCGCCTGCCCCCGCCAGAAAAGCAACTTCCGGCCGGACCTGCAATGGGCGGAGACACCGTTTCCAGAACTGCGCAGGCGCAGATATTCTCCATCCCGCGCTGGTGAGGAGCTTGGGGTGTTTGAGTGTATGGGACATTAGTACTGGATTAATATTATCATTTTTCCGAAAATAGGACCTCCTTTCGCTGTCATTGACAGTACCCCTTACCGCGTTGGGTATCAGCCTCTAGACTTCTTTGAGCAAAATCCCAGAGGACTACTTGTCTCCTCTACTGATCTGTTTCGTCTTCTAGAAAGGATGCTAATGGAAGGCGTTACAGATGCGATGACCTTAGCACCAGTTCCCAAAGGGAAGAGTTTTCCAAACAAACAAGTAGATGGGGCATTCTACTTTGCAGAGATGACGTGGTGTGTGAACGCCTGGGGAAATGACACAGCCTCTGCCGCGAAGCGTCTGCAGAGCTTGACCCAATCTGGCTGGTAGAATGAAGTCCAGTCAGATTTTCTCCTTCTTGAAAATTAGACCTGGGAAAGCAAGAAGTAAGGCTGAAAAGAATCCATGTCAGGGGGTCGGGAAGGGTGTGGGCCTTGAGGAAGCCAAACTTAGAACTATGTGGAAGCCGGATACTTTGAGACTGCTCACAGACCCAGGAATTTTCTTCTTCCTCCTCCTCCCTCCCCCAATTACTCTTTCCCTCCGTCCCTACCCTGTCTCTCTTAGGCAGATTTTAAGCATTGCTTTCCCTAAAAATAAGTCTCCATTAACTAAGGGCGAATTGGGCAAACATCAATGTGACGTCTTATGTGGCTACTTCCTTTCTTCTTCACAACAAAAGGATTCTGGTTTTGTTAGCTCCATTTCTACTTGTCAGTGTAAGGTCTCTCAGATTTCTATGATACAGAATTGTAAAGAAGTAGAGATGTCAATGGGCTATAGATATTGGTAGTGATGGTGTGTGGGGGGAAGTGTTGGAAAGAGTTATACGGGAGCAACTGTGACACAGGAAATGGGTAAGATTTGAAAATGGGATGTTACCTTGGTAGGCCACATGAGCCATGTCTCCTAGCATTTACACTCTTATGTAATCCCTTTCTCTTGAATCTAAACTAGCCTTGTGGTCTGTTGTAACTAGTAATATATGGCGGAAGGGACAATGGGTCACCTCTGAGCCAAAGATTCCAGAACACCTGGCAGATATGTCTTTAGCACTCCAATAGACACAGACATATTTAAAGACCAGCTACATTGGACTGTCATCTTATGAAAGCCTAACAAAGCTACATAGATGGACTTTATTATGGATTGAATGTTTGTGTCTCCTCAAAATTCGTTTGTTGAAGTCCTTACTCCCAGTGTGATGGTATTTGAAGTTCAGGCCTTTGTGAGGCGATTAGATTTGGATGAAGCACAAGAATAGGAACATTTGGGCCGGGGATATAGCTCAGTGGTTCCGGCGCCTGTCTTGCAAGCGCAAGGACCCGGGTTCAATCCCCGGTAACCACATAACAATACTGGGTGTGGAGACTCACCCCAGCGGCAACCAGTACCACATACCAGTGCCGGGCGTGGTGGCTCATGCCTGTAATCCCAGCACTTGGGAGGCAGAGGCAGGAGGATTGCTGTGACGTGAGTTTGAGGCTGAGCTCAGGGCCAGCCTGAACCACAAAGCGAGACCCTGTCTCAAAAAACCTTAAAAAAAAAGAAAAAAGAATAGGAACATTTATAGTGTTATTTACTTTAAAAAGGAGATACTAGCGAGTTGTCCCTTCCCCTGTCCCTGACCATTCCCTTTCCTTCTCTCTCTCCCTCACCCCTCCCCCTTTCTTCATTCAAACACAAAGAGATCACATGAGCATTAGCCAAAAGCCAACCACTCTAACTCAAGAAGACGGCTTTCATCAAAAGTCAGGAAACCATGATCTTGGACTTCTGGCCTCTAAAAGTATGAGAAAATAAATTTCTACCGCTCAGTCTGTGGTGTTTTATAGCAACCTGAGAAGAGCAGTGCAAGCACTGAGCAGCAATAGCCACAGGCGCACCCACATAGGCATACCCAGAACCCATGCCAATAAGACTATCCAGGGCAGTGGTGGCGAACCTACGGCACGAGGTGCACAGTGGGTTATCTGTTACTACTGAGAGCTCTAAAAGGTTCACCATCACTGGTCTAGGGAGTAGATTTTCTAACACCTAGGAAATCATCCCAGTATTGAAATACTGAGCAGACATATTTCCACTGATCTCTGCCCAAATTGCAAAATTATGAGCAATAATGTAATAGTTCTGGTTATTTTAAGCCACTATATTTTAGGTGTAATGAGAGCAACAGTTAACTGAGACAGTAGTTTGTTTTGTGGAAATGGCAATTGAACTTGCACTTGCCAGGCAGGTGGTGGCAGCACTGAGATACATCCCCCAGCCCTGAGCTTTGTTTTTAGTTTTTTGTTTGTTTTTTTAAACTTTCCTTGTTGTATAATGTGTATTCTTTTCAAGGTAATTAATAAGGGCAAGTAAAGAATTATTTTGAAATTTCAATTTTTGTTGGTAGAATTTGTTTAATATCACTTTGAGAACTATTTGATGACTTAGACTTCATGAACAGGGTATAAAACAATTGTACAGTTTTTGTACCCCCAGTGGAGAGCTAAGTCGATTATGCAGAATATTGGGAAATTTTGTTAAAAATTTTAATAGGGCATAGATATGGAGTAAAGTCAATAACCCACTGGTTCCATCAAATACCACTTTTAAATCCATATAAATTAATTGATGAGAGTAAGAAAAGCTTTTAATGTTTGCCACTAGTATTTTTTAAGACTACAAAAATTAAGCTCCAAAAAAAATTAAGCTCTAGGGAGCCATTACAAAATGGTGACACAATACTTACAAAACATCTGAACTTAGATCTTTTTAAGATTTAGAATCTTGTTTCATATGAACAATGGTTTAGTCTCTCTCAGCCATAAGTCAAATTGGGTACCTAAGGCCAAAAGACAAGATGGCTTTGAAGTATATCACCATACTGGGTCAAATGTCATTTATCCAGCTCAGCATATTATGTTTGTTAAGCAACTAAAAATCTCCTCCGCCCCCACTCCCTCCTCAATATTGCCATGAAGATTAACTATGAACTTACAGAATTACTCAAATATGGTATCTGATT
The DNA here is from genome assembly GCA_004026965.1 of Petromus typicus. Classification (NCBI taxonomy): domain Eukaryota; kingdom Metazoa; phylum Chordata; class Mammalia; order Rodentia; family Petromuridae; genus Petromus; species Petromus typicus. Next base: position 24,008 of record PVIR01021590.1, read on the forward strand.
CTTCCATTTCTTCTCTAATGTTCTCTAGCTGTTTACTGAGAGCAAAGATTAGATCTCTCAAGTTCTACTGGGCTCTATTTTTATTTCTCTTATCCAGGTGTTCACATACCTCTCTAGAGCCTTCTAAAATGGTTTTAGTTTATAAGCCCCTAGTTACAGTACATAATGAGTCTAATGTGGTAAAGATTATGCTAACTTCATCTAGACACCCTTTGGGCATCGATTCACCCACACTCCCATCTCTCTATTCCACTGTCCACATTACTCTAATTGTAACTATTATCTTTGACCATGTTTCCTAATCCAGTGTGACAGAAAAATATGACAAATGTGGCTTTGATTTTTTAATGTGAGCTTGGGTAATAAATGTCACTTGTGGAAATAGTTCACAAACTTAGTGATGCATAGTTCTCAAGACGTAGTGGTGCATAGGAAAATTAAGACATAAGGATCTATAGTAACATTATTATATGTGCTAATTACATATAAGGCAACCACCAGGTTTAGCCTTTTTCTGCAAGCCATAGCATTCAAAACTAGTTTGGAGACCCTCAACAACAAATCGAACAAACATTATTTAGATTTTTTATTTTATCTTTATTTCAATCATTCATATCTCTGCAATTATACCAGAAAGCACCAAGGTTATCTTCAAAAATGCTGGGCACATTTCCCCCACTCTTATCAAACTAATAACATAATTTAAAAATATGTTTCTTTTGAAGGTGGAGTAGAGCACCATACATTGAGCAAATGTCCCTGGTTTTCTGCAGGGACATGGCTGGCGAGCCCGCTGTCTTGGTTCACGGCAGTCCTTCAAACAGCCTGTTTTCTGAGGCATGAACAATGACGAGCACCAGCTTTTCTTGTTAGGAAGACTTCAAAATCTGATGGCCTCTTGGGGTTTGATATTTTGCAGTTAGAACAACACTCTTAGGGTTTTTTTAAACATCAGCATCTTTTAATTTGAACTCATCTTGGTGTATACCCGTGAGGCAGGAGGACCATTTTGTTGTTACACTAAAAAGGCCTAAGTGAGTAAGGCTTTTGCTCGACCATGGAAGGTTAGATCTGGCTTGTTTAGGCCTGCTGATCCCTGCTGGAGTTATTTTGGCTATTTCCCCTTCCAAGTCTTTAAAATATAGATTAGATTAAATGTCACCAACTCCTGTTCAACTTCCACCACCAGGAAGAAGAGTTATGCTACTACTATGTAATTGTAGTCTCTTATCCATTATTTCTTTTGAAAGAAACCACATGACATAACAGGCATTTAATACAAGGTACATGAGATCTATGCATACTGTATATATAGTGCATATAGCTCATATCTACATATAAATTCTCTGTGTAAGACTCAGGCCAAATTGGATAAATGAATGAATGAATGAATAAATAAATAAATAAGCAAATAAATTAATACATAAATAGCAGTTTGAGGATGAGGTTTGGGATGTATTAAAATAGTTATTTTAAGGCAGAGATTCCTACTTTGCCTACCAAAATAGCCATTCCTTCCTTTTCTCTCAATTTACCATAAGCTCAGTAGTTAGCTAAGAATATAGCTACACAGATGAAAGATTATATTTCCCAGTCTGTTTCCATGGTGAGGTCATGTGACTAATGAGATGAGAAAGGTGGAGATGGAACTTCTAGGAAATCTCCTTAGGAAAGATGTACACTTCTTTGCCCCTTCTTCTGCTTTGCCAGGAACATGGCTATAATGGCTTAAGCAGCAATCAGCACTGGAACACTGAAGATAAGGACAATTAATGCCACTTTCTGCTAATGGCAGGACAAGGACCTCAGTGAGTTCACAGAGTCTGCTATTAGTTGGCTCCCAGACTTTCTTTCTTCCCAAGAAAGAAAGAAATTCCTATCTTGTTTCAAAGCACTGATATTTTAGAGATTTAATCTTATGCAGTTCAATCTAAATCTATAAAGTCTTTACTTTCTATCACACTATAAGCGCAGCCCTCAGTGTTTCACACCATGTTTATGTGTTTACTTGGAGGTCCTGGTCGCTTCTGAGCCTCCCTGTCACCTGTAGTCACACACTTCCTAGGGTTACAGCTACCAAGCTATTAATACAGTGGATCTCCCTCAAGAGGGTAAATGGGGCTACAAATCAAAGAGTTCTATTGGATGGACTTTGGCATGACTTATATACTTTTCTATTCCCTGCCCTCCTAGAATCGTCAAGATAGCAAGACATGTTTGCATGGGCCAGCATTTCCCACAACTTAAGTGAGCAGGGAGTGATTTAAAGAAAAAATCTGCAGGAAATACATAGGCTATTCAGGCCAGCAAAAAGGAGAAAACTGTTGGCAGTTTAGACAGTAGAGGTTTCTACTTCCTGGGTGGGGTCCTTGTTGGAAAGATTGCCTGAGATATTGTCAGATTCAAGTAGCTCCACAATGCTATAGGGAGAACAATCCTCTAGACCCAGCTTACTGCAAAGCCAGCCACAAAAGCCTTTCTCCATGTCCCGAGCAGCTTGCCACCATGCTCCCCAGGACCACGAAAGCTGGACCACAGCAGCATAGAGGCCCAGAGACGAGGCCATGGCCATGATGAGCACTGGGTAGAAGAGAATGAGACAGGGACAACAGGAGACCTTGTGCCAGAAGGTCCTCTCCTCATTGTACACAAGGAAGATGTTGTACCAGGTGATGGTGCCATAGTAGAAAGAGACAATGAAAGAGAGGATGAAAACTACAGGCAGGCAGACCAGCGTCCAGAGGACCACATGCGGCCCCTGGTCTGCTCCCACCTGACAGGCCTTTCTTCCTTCAGGGGCTGTGTCCCTTGATGACTCTTGGGGCTTGGTCAGTTCCTGCAGCTCCTTCTCTGTCAGGGTGACATGGATGTCCACCATCTGCCCTTTTTTCTTCCCTCGTGTGATAGTCCCAGTTAAGGTGACATAGCGGCTGTCCAAAGGCACATTCCATATACCTGCAGGGTAAAACGGAGCTGAGCTCAACATCTGAAGAGAGAACATTTCGGCATATTGTCACCACCTGAGCCTGAGCGTGTTCTTTTCACTCCATTTGGCTGAGCAGTGGTTGGAATCGGTGACTTAGTGGTAGACCAAATAAAAAGGTCTTCTCGGGCCACAGATTTGGACCCTGATAAAACCATGAGACAGGTTAAACTTGTTTTTTTGTTGTTCTCTCTCCTTCTAGGGGATATCACTCTTGGAATGACCTGTGCAATATGGAGGCGTAAGGAACTTTGCTACCGACCCCACTTTATAATCATTCTATCCTCCGTCAGCCAGGTGCTGAGAATGGACTATTTGTAAGTGTCAGTCTTGTGTCAAAAACACATCTATGTGTACTAGGCTGATGTGTGTGTTCTACCTCTTTTCTGAGAGGATGCTTCTTACATGCCTATGGACATCATGACCCCTCAAGTCCAAGCACTATGCACACATTCACCCCCACATCCACTCACCTGACCCCTCATAAATACCCTCAACCCCCACACCATCTACGTATCCCATATCTTCTACTGTACTACCCACACCCACCTCTCACACACTCACACACCCACACATACATACACACTACCACCACCACCGCCACCCAGAATATGTGGTGTAATTTTAAATGTAGCAAATATTAGCCCAAGTTTCAGCCTGACTGCCACAGCACCTGCATGGACACAATAGTGTCCTATCACTTCCCACTCTGCATTTGGCAGTCCATTCTTTACAAAGGAGCCAGGGTGATGTTTACAAACTATTAGGAGACAGTACAGTACATCTCTTATGCATAGAGTCCTTTATCATCTTCCCCTCCATTCATACTAAGTTCCACACCCTTCACTCACCATGATCCGGCCCTCCATTCCCAACCTCATCACCATCTTCCCTTCCTCTCTGTACTCCCTACCAGAAACAGCCCCGTTCCAGAAACGGCCAATGCCACTCCCTCTCCGCAGGCTTTGCCCTTGGGGTTTCTGCTTCTCAGCTCCCTCCCGTCTTTTCTTTACTGGTTCCTTCCTGTCATTTGGAACAGCTCAGATGTCATTCCTTCAGAGAGTCCTTTCATGACCACAGAATCACCCTCTCACTGTCACCATCTCACCATCACCACACTTTTCTTTTCTTTGGCACTCATACCCCTGCCTGAAATTGTCTTATTTGTTGACAGTCTTCCCAGCTACAATGTCAAGTCCAGTAGAGCAAATATGTTGCTTGTTCACTAAGCGCATATCTTAGACATGTATCTGTTTACACAAATAGACCCACTTCATTTCTCCATTGATGCAGAAAAATCCTTAGCACAATATAGATACTCCACAGCTTCATGAGCAATAACAGATATTCTTATATATTCAGAATATGTGCATAACATTCCTGAGCGGGGAGATAACTGAGGATTCCTGGGGCTCAGGAACGCAAATTTTGAATTTCAATAAATATTAACAAATTCCCTACAAAGTGGCTGAAGCAGCTTCCACTCTCATTTGAGATCTATAGGAATATATCCATTTCCTCATGTGAATGCTGTATTTCACTGAGTTTTTGGCAATCTTGCATGTGAAGGAATACTATATCTCGCTAACATAATTTGCACTCTCCTGACTATTACAAAAGCCAACAATTATTGTTTCTTTATTTCCTATTAAATGATTAGTATGGTCTGTTCTGGTTACTAATTTTTGTGTAGAAATCAGCTTCTTTGATTACTCTAAGAGTTCTGAAAGTTAGATCATCTCCCCATCACCTAAAACAGAACTCACGAAATGCTAAGTATGTACTACTGATTTGCAGAATGACAATAGCAATGTGAGAAATTTATTACCAAGAAAAAGGTGAGCAAACAGATCTGTTCTATCTCCCAAAGGGAGGATCCTTTCTTGGTTTCCTTCCTATGGCTTTCAAGGGAGAGACTCACCATCATCCATGGGATAGTCTAGGAAATCTTCTCCCTCCTCCCTAGGCTGATCTCCACCTTCTAAGTCTTCAGGCTCTTCATCCACGTTTTCATTGTCAGACCGGTAGATGATGATAGATTCTGGACGAGACTCTTTCCTCTTCTTTTTCTTGCGACCTATGGTGGATTCCCCATCCAGGGCCAGGGCAGCAGCCACGGCCCTCCTCAGAGAGCCCTGCTGGGGACTTGGGAGCTGGCCCTGGCCTTCCACTGGTACTGGTTCTTCCATTCCAGTCCTGGCGTCTAGCTGTGCCTTATGAAGAGTCTAACTTGCTTGAGAAAGCTCACAATCCACATATCACACTGCTTCTTTCCTGGAGAGGGCTAGGTGAAAATGTGTCCACTTTGCTGAAAAATATGAAGATAAAGCCCATCAGAAAGGAGTGAATGGGGTAAGTTGGGAAATCATCCTCAACTTGGCAGAATTCTTCTCCTCCCTTTACTTCTCTTAACACTTTGTTTGGGAGTCCACTGGAAATTCTCTTACAAGAATAGATTTTGAGGACCAGGGATTTAGCTCAGTGGTTCCGGCAGCTGCCTT
>PVIR01021591.1:0-29225 GCA_004026965.1 Petromus typicus
TGTTTTAAATTCTAGAGGGAAATAATAATGCAATAATCAATTAGTCTGTATCATGTGGAGTAGCTTTAGAAAACAAATTTACTTCTCTTCCACAATATGGCAGGGGAAGTAGCTCTTTCTGATGAACTGTCCTTAGTTTTTTACTTCTGAATGTTAGATTATTTATTGCTCTTTCAAAATGGACCAGCTCTTGTCATATATTTTGTGCATATTTTATTATGAGTGATAAAATCTGTTTATGTGAGTAGAGTAAAAAAGACCACATTTTTCATGATGAACTAGTTTTTCTATGGAAGCATAGTTCTCTTTTCCTGAAAACAATATTAAATTTGATTGCTCATTTAAATTATGTTTCTGCTTAGCTCTAAATTAATATTATCATCATTTGAGGTGAAATACTGCATCATTTAGGACATGTAAGAGATACTATATGAAATAATTCTTTTCTCTATGTGGATGAAATCTTCAAATTTCCACCAAGTCAATCTTTTAAAAAAGATGTGATGAATCAAGATCTCCATCTAGGAACGTCTTTAAGCTATCAGTTCCAAAGAAAAATGTTCTGATAATTCCTACTGTCATTTTCATAAGACTTTGTAAGATCTTTTTGTTTTGTTTTATTTGACCTAAATGCTTATTTCCTTTTGTGCATGATTTTTTTTCCCATTTTAAGTAAATAACTAATGATGGAAAGGTGACGACACAGCAAGGAGACACAGAACACTGATTGGAATAAAACAAGAAAGTAAAATATCCATCCAATGATGAAATAGCTGAGAGTTCACAGAATCAGTGCTAATGGTTGTAAATAAAGTGCATATCCATGAGAAAAGACTCACCTTGCCTGCTCTATAATGGTCACAACAAACACTGAAGCCAATATCACACAGAAATTAGAAATTCTCAGTCGAATCTATGTAGATGGTTTATGTTGTTTGACAAAGGAAACTAGGTTAAAAATGCTGGAAAGGGACAACAGGTAGACATGCTTGTAATTCTAACACTTAGGAGGCTGAGTCATGAGGATCACCATGAATTCAAGGTTAGCCTCAGATACATTAGCAAGACTATTTAAAAATAATAATAATTTTGAGGGATTAAGTACTGCTAGTGAAACATTTTTCTGGATGCAATCTTCATCCCTATTATACTGAAACACAGATTAGAAGGACATTTATATTCTTCACAATTAATATTTCAAATAAATACCTAACTAGTATTGATGTGTCTTTTCAAAGAAGACTGCTTATCAAAATACCTTTCTGAAAAATACAACAAAAATTTTTTTTTCTGTTGGCTCCGGTGTTTGTTTATTGTCCAAAAGTACATGATGTAGTAATGGAAAAGTATCAACAATTACTTTTTTCTTTTTTTTTTTTTTTGGTATGAGGGATGGAACTCAGGATTTTGCACTTGCCAGGCAGGTTCTGTGCCATTGTGCTACATCTCCTGCCCAATATTTTCTCTCATTTAGATTTTCTAAAATATTTGGAATGATCATGCAACATATAAGGATATACTTCAGCATATTGCCAAAAGTATAAACTTTGAAATTCTTCCATAGATTCCCATGGAAATATCTCACTCATTTTATTTCACATAAAGGAGTCTGATTTGACATTGCCAATAGATATTTATTTATGCAGTTCCACTCCTGAGCTCAGTCCATCCTCACATATTTCTCCTGGGAACTGAGTTCCTTGCTTAAAAATACACATAATTCAAAAAAAGTAGCCAATACTATTTTTCAGCATGAGCCAAGAATAACTCTGAGGCCAGAGTATGCCTCACAGTATTTCTCTATGGCCTGGGGAGGGCTATTCACATCGGAGTCAAGAGTATTCTGCATCCTGGATGTTGCTCAATAAGTTCTAGCACTAACATTTCTTCATTGTTTAACAATAATACTTTGCCCATATGTACAAATGCCCTACTTCAGACTAGTGAAGTCCAATGACTAAGACCTTTTCCTGTATCATATATTTTCTGAAAGCAAATAGAATTTTTCTGTTTTCATATCTTCAAGTCAGTTAAGAAATGACTGTGGACTTTTCTTTAATCGTCCTTGTTCACATTTCTCTTCTGGAAAATGACCTGAAAGGCAGTGGTTCAATATATGAAATATAGCATACATATGACACAAGATAGTATTGAATGATGTAGGATATATATTCCCATGTATCATATAATTTTTATACAGATATAGTTATACCTTTGTTCATGAAAGTATCTGTTCACAAACAATACAGAGCATGAACAGAAGAGTTTGGAAAATTTTGATTTGTGAAGTTTGTGAACTCCACATGAGTGACCCCCAGGATGGCCAGCATCTTTCCCAGATTGGGCAACAAATTAAGTTTGTGAAGTGAAACACTGAGGCTTATTGTATAAGAATGGATGATGACTGATGAATATCTGACAAACAGTGTGGGACAAAGTTAGTTCCTAATATTAAAAAGGGAGCCTTTCTATGCTCCCAGCTTTTACCAAGTTTAGGTGTTCTTTAAGTGAAAGACTTATTCAATGAATGCTTGACAGGAAGTAATTTTTCAGTTCTGAAAATCTGTATAGCTTTGAAAGTCATTAGAAATATTTTCCTTACATGATCCAATATCTGCTAACTCATAAGCAAATGTTTTAATTCTGACATTTACAGTCACACAGAAAACAGTGATACACTCTGTCTTGCCCAGAAAATTACTCCAGTCATACAAGAGTCAGCTTTTTTCATTATTAAATACTCCCAGTTCTCGCTACAAGTTCCAGATATTTCTCTATTCTAGTCTTTTTTGCTTAGACAAATTCCAGGCACTTACTGTGTCTCGTACTTTGGAGCTCCCCAATGTGAGCATGCTGGGATGGACTCCAGGACTAACACACAATACCGTGGTTGAGGATCTTACCTGCTATGTTCTGGATGGCAACAGAGTTTTCCAGACAAAATCTAGAGCAGCTGAGGTTGGCGGCAACCACCCTCACTGCTAAGATTGAATCTTCTATTGACTCAATATCCTGTACACTTTTGTTTGCACATTATCTCCAAACTATTTGGAGAGAGCAATTTAATGCATTTTATATAAGTTTATTGCCATATTTAATTTTCTAATTCCATAAAGTACCTTCATTTCATAGTTTAAAGTATGTATTGGATATTGTGGTTAGTTGTCTAAACTTTATTTTCTTCAATTTAATAAACTTACTTTCCTATTCTCTTAGGTACTCACTTCACTTAGTGAACTGTACTAAAAATGGCTGTTTTTAATAATACTTTACTAGCTTATATGCTCAATAAATTATAGTATCAATAAAAGTCAACTTTGTCTACCTAGTAAGCCCTTTTCTCTCCTCTCTCAATTTCAATTCTTTTGCTTGCTAGAATTAGAAACGAAACTTCATAAGAACCCAGCAATGATTACTCTTCATATTCATCTTGATCTATTAACAATATATTTTTAAATGATCATTTAACTATTCATATGTGAATATATCATTAGCTGTCTACATTTTTCCACATTATTTTAAACATATTACAGTGTGATTTGTCTATTGACTTACAGAAATTTTTTAAAAAAACAATGTTATCTACAATGTTCACTTCTTGTATCATGTAAGTGGTGAAATGTAAAATCCACAAAGATGGTTTGCAAAATGTATTACTAAATTCATTTATCTCCTAAGGGATTAATGGACAACTGATTACTGGACCTTAAGTTTTAATCCCAATATAAATAACATAGCATAAGCTGATAAATTATCATAGACCTGCATTATGCACTGACTCATTTCTTCCAGGATTGCATTCTGTCTCGCACTTTTTGTAGTAGAAATTACTCCCTTTCCAAGAGCTTTATCGATACCTGAGGCTGCTACACTACAGATGCTATTCCATAATCCTCTTGTAACTCTCTGTGGACATGTGACTAAATCTTTGCAAGTGGAATATGAGTGAAAGTGATATGTACTATTTCCATATCAAAACCCAACAAAAATGCATTTACTTTATACATCCCATGTCTCCATTGCCACAGGACACATTGGAGTGGTACTGTGTTTAATCCCAACTACACAAGTCAGGCAAGCACCCACTGAATAGCAAAACATTAGAACAGAAGAAAGTCAGAACCCATCTTGACCCTATGCAGCAGAACAGTCTATCATTAGACCACTATGCAAATATACAAAACCCTTTCATTTTATTTTTAGATTCAATGTTTTGGGTCCATTCTTGCAATGGATGAGTTTGTATCTCACTTTATATCTCAATGTGGTCAATCTTGCATAATAAAACAATTTCATCGTATGTACTTTATTATTTTTATTAACAAAATAAATATCCTAGATGTTACCATTGAAGGAATAGTTTTTTTACAGCTAACATTTGCTTGTTTTTTCACCATCAGACTTTAGAAAATGGACTCAGTGCCCATTGCTCCTTTGCCTACATTCAAGGATACTTCCAAGTCAGATACTTTCTCTTCACCACCTAGAACTTAGGTTAACAATAAATAATTGTTAACACATGAGCACTCATTTACTTTGCACTGTCACTTTGCAAGTAGTTTAAACTTACATTAAATTCATATTAGAGTACAATCTAGTGAAAAACAGCAAAAATGAGGTACAGGTGTTGAGAAGAATAATGATTCTCCTTAAGAATTTTCCTTATAATTTAGGACACTGTGGTTTTTAGTATATACAAGAATTTGTTCAGTAACAGAAAATGGGTGTGCCACATTAGGAATTCAATCACTTTAAAACATCTTCTTACATCACAAGAGGGACATTTCTAAATGAAAAACTATATTAAAACAGAGTTAAGCAATAACATTAATGATAAGTATGCTATTGTTTGATATTCCTTTGATTAGTATAGTTTTTCCTACTTTCATATTTTACCACCTTTTACTCGACCAAACTACTGCCCCTACATACATACATGTAGTTTTCATTTTTTCTTGGCTCTCAATGTTGATGACAAGTGATAAAACATTAGTAATAAAATCTAAGTAAAAATAAATGCATTTTTAAGAAACATAACACAATAGTTTCAACAATTTTTATTATATCATAGTGACCAGAGCTTGGTCTCTACCTTGAAGAAATAATTCTCAAACAAAATACCAAAGTTACTCAGAGAAACTTTGCATTATTTTAGAATCCTTGAAAACAAACACAGAATGCAGGGAAGTTATCTAGAAATCAAAAATTAGAAGATAAAGGAATTGAGCAAGCAGAGAGAAAAAGCTGGCTTAAAGGTCCTTTACTAATACAATTTCATCTATAGGAGCAGTTTGTTAATTTATGTTATCACATAATTTCTCTACTACATTATCAATGAAAAATTATATCATTTCCATTGTTTTGCTCTAATGAGGCATATAGTGTTTTATATATGTAGGCTGTTTGTTTGATTGTCCTGGCTTCACTTCTCCTGTGACATCTTCAGGCTTTTCCTGTACTGACTTTGTCACTTAGATTAAGAAGCTTGTCGTCATGAACTCTGGGGCACAACCAATGGCAATGTCCAAATTCCTATGGCCAGATATTTCTTCTGTATCTAACATTTACACCAAATCTCATGTCAAGCACTGACCCTGTTTTGCTTCTTTGCTTCTTTGCAAGATTGATTGTTCACCAATCTTGTTAAATTCTATTTTTTTCCAGTTCTCTACTCTTAGAAAATGCCCTGGGGAAGCCAGTGCAGTGACATGACCACAGGATTTACTGGTGCAGGTAAAATGAATAACTTGGAAACAATGACGGATCACAAATGAGTTGTGAGTAGCAATGTCACCAGTAATGGTGACTATCTGTTTATGAACAGAAAAGCAAGCAGTGATTGTTTAGTTTTATTTTAAGCAGTTGATCATAATCAATACAGGTTCTTAACTTAAATGGAATCATGTTACAGTCAGACTCATTTAACAAAATCACAGCAACCAAAATCTGTTCCTACTGGAGACCTGCAAAGCAACTGCTGTACTATCATTATGGACCTTTATTTCTGCACGTACATGGATAGATATATTTGCCAAAGATTGCACTACTAGACATATATATGTAATTTTGATGAAAACGTGCAGATTTTATGATATGTTGACACAATGCCTTACCGCATAGATTTTCTACAGTTGAATACTTTCTCTTGTCACTAAAATAACCAATAAGACCAATAAAAAACCCTAACATATTTCAGTAAGTTTTTTTCTCTTAACTAAAGTGAAAGTCTCCCATGTTTTGTTTATTTGCAAGGTGTTTTTCTGCTTTTGCAGTACTGAGAGTGAACCCAGGGTCTCTCATCAGCTGGAAAACTAGTTCCTCCCTCTCTGAGACAGGTGGCACTATGTTGTCATCATGAGCCTTGGCTGGCCTTGAACTTGCCTCTGTGCCTCAGGCTCAGCCTTGTATGGTGCTAAGATCACAGGTGTGTGCCCCCACACCTGGCTTATATGTAATGTGTCTTTAGATTTTAAAAAATTTCTTAATTTTGATTCATTGAAAATTGAAGATTCGAGGCCAACTGTCACAGAGAAAGTTCTACATTATGAATTTGTCTGATTATTTCTTTATAATTACACTGAAAGCCTTCATTAAATTCAGGTTAAATATTTTTGCTAAGAATATCGTATACTATATTAGAAAGATAAAATATTAATTTGTTCCAGTTTTAGTGGTGTCAATTATTGCTGTATCTTTGTCTATGTCTTAGTTATTTTTCCTATTGCAGAAGCAAAATATCTGATGCTCAAAGTTAAAGTGGGAAAGTTTTAGTTGGTTCAGAGTTAGTAGAGATTTCCCTTCACAGTTAACAGGATGGCATGGTGGAAGCATTTACTCAGGAGAAACAGTTCACAGAAAGAAGAGGTAGCCAGCAGCAAGCGACAAGTGACAAACAGGAGGGGCAGCCCTCTTTCTCCATGCCATGTTTTATCTTGGGCATCTCCCCTAGGAGTTTAATCCTAGGATCACACCATGAACCCATCCCAGACTCCCTTCCTTGCTCCTAGGAACACAAACCCTAGGTCCAGATACCTCCCTGAAACCACATATGACTGCACGAGGCTCTGGAGGGCCATCTAGACACAAGCTAGAGCAGTCTACAAGAAAAAGTTTATTTTTAATAGTAAAGAAAGCTTATGTTCTAGAGTAAGAGTCACTAAGTCTAGACAAATCACTATTTCTTGCTGAAAAGACATAACCAACCGGTCCGATAAAAACCACCTCATTGCATACCATACAATTGAAAGGCATCAGAAACATTGGCAATCCAAAGGCAACGACACACTGAAAGATTTCAGAGACCTGTGAGGTTGTAAGAACTGAAAAGCTGTGAATTTTATGAAATGGAATACTGATAAGAAGTGAGCTGATATTCAGCCTATTTTTGTTGTTGTTTTTTTTCCCATGTCACTCTAACTTTGTCCTTCCTGGAGAAAAGGAGGAAGCATCAGGGATGGTTCTGACTGCAGTCTAGAGGACAGCTTCTGAGGAAAGAGATGGCAGTGGAACTTTTAACAGTAATTTCTGTGGGGTCCTAAAGAGGCTAGACAACAGAGGGTCTTTTCCTCATCTGTGGGCTCAATTCAGAGGCAAAGCAGCAGTGGTAAAGAGTTTTGTTGAAAACTCTGAATGGTCAGAATAAAAACAATCAATAGAATCATAAGCACATAGCTATTACAGGAAAAGACTGAAAAATAATCAGGAGAAGGAAGCCCCGGATGGGGTGCTGGATAGCTGCTCAGTTTTCAGGGAGTGTCTACAAAAGGTTGTATGGGACAAAACTCGTGCAGATAAAGGGCTAAGAACTCAAGCCAAATCAACAGAGAGGCAGGAATTTTAACATCCACAAAGAGATGGATTGTAACAGTGACAACTTTAGAGGCTTCATACATAGCCAGTGTCTTTTTCAAGACATTGTTCAAATTCTAAAGGTATATAGCTTTTCAGTTGAAAGCACTAATGCTCAATATTGAGTCAATATTTGAGTTGAAGCAAGACTCATTAGACTTACAGTCAAAATACACACCCAGCAAGAACAACTCAGAGAGGGATACAGTTAGTCTCATCCAAATGATGATCCCGATCAAGGGAAATGTGGTTGACAGATGTTGTTCCCTACACCCCCATCACCTCCCTCTCATTCTCTGCATTTACACTGCCCTTTCAACTGCACCTGATCAACAGGAAGTAAGGCCCAGGGTGAAACGGAAAAACCCATGCTTATCCTTGGGGTGATGTATGCCAAATATGCCTAAAGGAAGAGGATTTGCATGTGCTCCATCCTCAACCATAATTTGATTCCCTGCTCTATAAAAAGCAAAACAAAATAAAACAAAAAAACCTACATTGCTCCACACCTTGGTGGTGAAGGTTTCTGTGAAGCTCTCTTTCTGTCTTCCTCCCCCTTCCTCCCTTCCCTTCCCCAGTCTCTATCTCTCTCCCCTTCTCTCCTCCGACTCTCTTTTTCCCTCCATTCTTTGCTTTTTTAAATTTCAATCCTGAGAATTAAGCCCAGGAGGACTCTACAATTACAGTATGAATGATAAATTATATAAATGAGAGGATCAATATAGAAGGTTGGAGTTGGGCAGGGAAATGGGAAAAAAATTGAGAGTTAAGTTGTGTCATATACTGTACAAATTTTCTTTTCCTTTTTTAATTTTTAAGACAGGCTTTTACTTTGTAGTTCAAGCTAGTCCTGAACTCTGCCTCAAATTCACAGCAATCCTCTTGCCTCTGCCTCCCAAGTGCTAGGATTACATTGTGAGCCACCATGTCCAGCACTGTGGTATGTGGTAGTGACTGCTGGTAGGCGTGAGTCACCATGCTTGGTGTTATTGTATGTGGTTACTGAGGATTGAACCCAGGACCTTGCACTTGCAAGAAAGGTTCTGGAACCACTGATCTAAGTCCTCAGGCACAAATTTTCAATGTTGATTATGGTCACGATATGTATATAAAATGTACCAATAAAATCAATCATTTAAAAAACCTGTTCAACTTTCTACTTGTAGACAGATAAGATTGCAGACTAAGGGGGAAATTCTCCACAGAATGCTGTGAACTGTCACTGAGTTGAGAACAAAGAGTGAAGCGGTAAGAACTAACAGTGACTAGATTGTATGAATTATGGAAGCAGACATGGTTGTATCATTGTCTGTTAGAGTTTATAGGTATCATTACCAGGAGAGAGGAAAATATCATAGTGACAAAGAAATCAGCTCAAAATGAAGAGAAGTACTAAAGTGTGAAAACATAAAAGAGCTTCCAACTGCATCAAATAAGGTTGACAGAACTGAAATAAATACATAATTCTATGATTTTGGTAATATATCTTAATATACTATATTAATTTCTAGAAGAGAACACAAGCAGTGCAATATTAATCAACTTGACTTTCTTGACATTTATTGAACACATTCAACAAAAATATAAATTTATTATTTTTAGTATATGTGGAATAATCACTTAAATTTATTAAAATGTGAATGACAAAACAATTCTCAATAAAATTAAACATATTGGAATAAAAAAAGAATGTTTTGTACCAACAATGGAGTTAGGAAATGATCAGTAACAGAAAGTTCTGGAAAATCCCTAATTATCTGCATATTCAATAGTACACTTCTATATAGTGGAAATTCAAAGAAAAAACTACAGAGATTTGTTAAAAATATCTCTGATGAAATGAAAATGAATATAAAATTGACAATTTGTCTAATGAAGATAAGAGCTTGAAAGTTTGAAACAAAAACAACACTTATTTGGGAAGAGCTTGCAGTTTCAAAGGGGAATGTAGTATCTTTAAAATGCACAAATGACTCAATAAAGTCATTCTAAAATTTCTGTGAAGATGACACTTAGGTTTTCAAAAATGAAGAAGCCATCCATACTATATGCAATTCTTGAAGTGGGAACCATCCATACAGTTTTGAAATATTTCACAGATAGGACCAGAGAATTAAAACTTTAAAGATTTAAATGGTTAATAATTACAAAAATGCTGATGATGCTGCTTATTCTATTTTTATTAAAATATATGCCTTGGGGGTTCATGAGTTATAAGAAAAAAATATACTCTTAGGAAGAAAATTCATATAATACCAGTTACTGTGATTAGGGATATGTTCCAAGAGTTTAATATTTAGATTCTGCAAAAACAAAAGGTACAGTGCTATTTTTTGATAACTCTCCATTTCAAAGTCACATTTTTGCTCTTCCCCCAAAATATTTCTATAGGGAGAGTAATATCCTTTGTATTAAAAAGTTTATTTATTCATTAAACTTTATGTAGTAACCCAAATTCTTAATTTATTTATGATTTTTTCATTATATCTCAGTCTCAAGAATGCAGCCTAGCATCATGTAGCCTCTAGATTTTCTGATTTTGTTATACTATCTCTCTGTGGTTTCCTGGTTATTCATATCTGCTCTTATTGGGCACAATGGTGTTTTGGCTAAGGAATTTAATATGCATCATGATTTGGGGGGAAATGGCCTCGATTATGTTTGTGTGGGAAAGATGGCCATGATCTTGCTTGTCACTCGGTGGGGAGTCTGTGAGCAGAAACAAAACTTTGCCAAATGCTTTGGTTTACAAACAGAAGCCTCTGTGAACTGAGGCAGTATTGCATGAAATATCTCAGACATTAATGACTTTGACTTTGAGGACTCTTACTACTATCTTCTATAAGAAATCCAAAATCACCCTGTGTACTTTGGAAAGGCATTTTATGAAAGGCTATATCTGTGATGCTCTCTGCCTCATCTCCACCTTAAATCCTGAAGGGACTATTTGAGAAAACTTATAAGAAAGACTCATGTCACCAGCAAATAGTTAAATAGATGCCAACCCTTCCAAAGCCAATGCTTATTGATGCTTGCTCCCTGGCTGGCAAAAGAACCTTTTGCACAAATGTTAAGAGGTTTGTTGGCTCCACTCTGTGCTATAATTCACCCTGTTATGGAGGAAAACAGCTGTTTTGTGATCATGCTCTGGACATTTGCCATATTGGCATACTGAGTTAAAAATCCCAACTTGCCTCTCAGCACTGCAGTTCAGTCTCTAGGCTATTGGAAATGAATGGAGGAGAGAATCCTTGGACCTTTTCTTTTAATTCAATGACTTTGGTTCCCCTCTCCAACTTAGAGCATGTTTTGTTATTTATCAGTGGCCAAATTTGTAACAAAATTTAGCAATAAAAATATCCCTTGGAATTTCTTGTCTCCAAATCAAGGATAACCACAGCCATTAGAAGCGAATCCCATGGACTGCAATTAGTGATGGCATATAACTCCACAGGCTTATTAACATGGTTCATTCTCATAGAACAGAGCAGAGCTTGGTGGCTGGTGTCAGCTGTTCGTCCGCGTGCAATCTGAACTGAATAAAAAGCCCTCAGGACCAGTTATCATATATTTGTAATAGACTTCATGTAGATTGTGGTTGCAAGAGAAATTTCATGCAAAATTCTCATACCTTCACAAATGTAAGGCTTCCTAAAATGAAACCACATGTGGAAATTTTAATCTTGTAGGGTTTTAACCTTAGGTATACAAAATAGTCAATTATGTTTTTAGTTATTCTCTAAATGACGTACCCTGAAATAGTGCATCTGGAGTATTCCATTGATTTTGAGATAATATCTTCTGTTCTCTAAGTAATAATTGGTGCCTTCACCAAGAAAAATCATAGTGTAATACATGAGAAGGAAATAAATTATTCCTATTTGCAGAATGCATCAGTTCCCAGATGCCTTTGGATATGGTTACTATTGTTACTACTTTGTGATGTTTCACTAATTTAACCATTACATCATGGGGGAATCCATTAATAACTCACTAAGGATCATTAAACTTCATTTAAGGCAGTTAGTAGTATATCAAAGGGACAAAACTGCTAATTATTTCTCCAAATGGACTTGGGGGCATGAAGATTCATAGAACTATTGTGTAAATGAGAAAGAGATGTATATGCAGATGAATTTAAATCATGTAGTATAGACATGTCCATTCTACATAAACAGTACTATTTCCATTCTTTTTAAGTTTCTTTATTTCTAAAGTCCAGGTTTCTTTATAAGAGATTATTAAGACATTATCAAAAATCATAATATGATTATGAATATCTATAAATTTTTAGGGCAAGAAATATATCCTCAGACTCTATGATTATCATCAGACATAAATACCCTATTTTGTTACAAATAAGTTTGAGAATTATGTGAATCATTTTTCCCAAAGATAATTAATATAAAATTCAAAGACTGAATCTGATAGTATAAGAAAAGGCCCTTTGTTCATTTTCCAAACTATCCCACACATGTAGACATTCAAACATGATAACCTGCTACTGTTATGGTTCTATTGAAGCCACATAAGTATTGGGATGTAAGTATTTTCTGTGTATTTACACAACAGTTAATTCTAGACACACATTCAAAATACTGTTTCAGAATCTAAAGAAGAGAATTATCAGTGAAGAGTTGGCATAAAATTGAAACAATTCCACAGATTACTAAACTGCTGTGTCTGAGAATGAGACACAAATCCACAGTTATTAATTTTTAAACAGTATTATTTTATGTGTATTTATTTCACAATAGTTGAATTTTTCTTTCTTTGAACATCTATTGTGTAAATGTGGTAGATATTAAGAAGACCATTATTTCAATGAGAAATATTTATAGCACATTATATTCATTAATAAAACATTTTAATACAAAATGTTTTGCATCAGAACATTAAAAGTGTTTATATATTATTAAGCCTATGTGAGATTGTTTTGAATATGCTCTTGCCTTAGCTTCCCCAGAGAGGTCTTTGTGTCCCATACCTGTATACATGTCATTTAGAAAGATATCATGAAAATACATTTATATTTAGCATAAGAAATCTACTGCTAAGACAAAACAAAAACTCCTTGCAGTTCTTTGACTCCCAACAGGAGCCAATGCTGGAGAAATGTGTTTGCTTTATACAACACTATTCACAACCAAATTATCCCAAAGTGTTTTACAAAGTAATTAGTTGGAGACTAGGATGAGAGGATGCAGGCAAACATAGGAGTCATTAGGACACTCAGCAATAGCTCACACAGTGCTTTAGACATAAGAACCTGCGTTATTTCGAGTGAAGATGTTAGTTCAATTATAGGGTAATTTAACAGAATAATTGGAATTCCTGTGGGTCTGCTAAGTTTTGCAGATCATCAAAAGTGATATATTAATTCTGTATTTTTTTTAATTTCTGAAAATGTTCAAGTGTGACTTGAAACATGTATTGTCCCTTGAGTAATTTATGTATACAAAATTGTGATGCAATTGATTTACTGTAGAAAAATATGTATATAAATGTTCCCAAAATAGACTTTGTAGGGTTAGTAAAGAGGTATTTCACAAATTCCTTTACCTCCCCATTTGCCAGATTTTTGGCTTTTCTTTTATCTTTTTACCTCCCCAAAGATTCAATGACAAATCCTTGTTTTTCTTTCTTGTTATATTTAAACTTATTTTCCCTTAAAACACAGTTAAGATTTAACCCATTTCCTGAAAATTTTTCTATGAAAATTTTACCACTTTTCTACCACAGTGGTTTTGATCTTCAATTATAATTTTAGAAAGTGATTCATTGAAACCAGCGATAATGACTATCATTTCACTGGATTTCCTATACTTTCATCAAGGACATGTCTTGATCAGGTGCATGATCTGAAAACTCAAGTAAATTGAAGTCTGGGAGCCACACAGGCAAGAGCAGATGGCAGGGACCCAATGGAACCTAAGAAGTCATCACAGCAGGATGGAGGAGTTAAGAAATCAGTGCTGGCTTCTTTTACTGTTTTGCCAGCCTGAGTTTCTTCTTTACTCTTCCATGCTCAAATCCCTTTTGGGAAATGGGCCTCCTCAGAGACTTTCACACATCAACAACCACTTGTTGGCATTTACAGCAACATAACTGCTGTCTTGACCTTTTTGATGGTTTGAGTGTCAGAAGCTGACACTGACTCAGATCACTCACTCCTGCCGGTGGTCTTCATGTCACAATGTGGATGGCCCTCAAGTGATATATCTTCCTTACCAGGAGATGAGAAATTATTAATAGGGAAGTACGCACTTAAAAATTTAAAAGGACAGTTGTAGTGTTGCTTAACATACATTATTAAATATTTAGAGTCCTTTGTTGCTGGAATAGTCTTTTTTTTTTTTTTTTACAATTCATCAGTATATACAGAGACTCTAGTTTGAGAGCTTACTGAACATAAGAACGGTGACTTCTGGTGAGCAGAAGTCTATAATGTCAATTTGGATTTCCTGTCACACTTTTTTTTTTCAGTCTTAGACAGGTGCTCCTTTTGCAAGTCTCTTTGGCTGAACAACACTCACTCAGCATAGGCAGAGAAATAGATGGAGTTTCTGCCTTACCAGTGAAACTAGATAGATGTTCCTAGCAAGC
Organism: Petromus typicus; assembly: GCA_004026965.1. Taxonomy (NCBI): domain Eukaryota; kingdom Metazoa; phylum Chordata; class Mammalia; order Rodentia; family Petromuridae; genus Petromus; species Petromus typicus. Next base: position 14,455 of record PVIR01021591.1, read on the forward strand.
TTGTAAAACAGAGCTTACTTCTATCTCCATGGTTACAGCTTGAGTCTCACTTCCTGTCTAGCTCACTTTCTAGCTCACATTGTGGGTCAGAAGAACCTCTATCACATTTCAAAGCTAAGTCCAGTGGCCTGGGATGAACTGTTATATCTCAGCTAGTCAGGGAATTTGGAAGTTAGGTCCTAAGATTTCTGCTTGGGTTTCCTTCTTTCCAGAGGGATAAAAACAACCAGAATAGATGTATTTAGAAAGGACTGTATTAGTTCATATTCAGAGCAGTTCAGGTTAAGATTTGCCCTGTTGCTGTGGCTCCTGCATTGTCATCACCACAGTCCTCTCAAATACTTAGCTCTACATTCTCTGTGTTGGCCCAAACTTTGATAGACAATCCTCTCATAGTGCCAAGATGGGAGCAGCTCCAGCTTTGTATCTTTCGATATTCTAATTCTATGGTCTCAGTAGATACCTGATAATGCATTAGCTCATTAGATCTTCCTGAGCCCAAGGCTCCTGCAGGTCCTACCTCTGTGACTAAGAGAATGCAACGCCTAGTTCCAGACACAGACATGGAGTCAACAACCCTGGAGTCAGCAAAGGCTGAAACCAGCAGCATAGTGGTTCCCTAAGGAGGCTGGAGTCTGATGTGGAGGGAAAAAGGAAATCTACGATATGGGGACCAAACTACAAAGGACTGTTCCAGCACAAATAGGAGAACCTGAATTGTATCCTAAATATGTGCTGCTATACCAATGGCAGTTTTGGGGAAGTATTAGTCATCTATTTCTCTTTAAGTATATATGCACTTTGGATGATCGTTTACATAATTATGTTGAAAATATTACCAAAGCTTTATATTCAAATTTCCATACTCATAAATGTATTTTATATAGCAAGATATATTATGTTTTCAAAAGTGGATGAGTGTACATGTGTGTACATACAGTAACCTTACGATTCTTTATGTGAGTTCTGGAGGCCTCTGTGTGGCTGGTACGCTTTGGAATGGAGACATTCTATCAGTTGGTTAACATTTCATAATATCCAGAAATATTAAAATATATCTTATGTATTTATAATTGTATTATCTATGCAACTGCAATATTTACAAAGAGGGAATAAAACTAAGTTTGTTTCTCCTTAAGATCACATATTAAATTTAAAGACATGGTTATAGGAATATTTGCCATTATCTGGGAGGTCCATGTATCTGAATTAAAGTGAAATAGAAATACACAGAATAATGTGAGAAGAATAGAGACAAAGTAAAGTGGGGCTTATAGACAACTTGCCAAAGAGACACGAATGAAGTACAGTGGGGTGTTACTGTAACCTTCTACATATCTGGCATGCAAAAATTGAGTGAATTATTTCTGTTTTCTCTATTAAGGAAAAGGCATAACAATTTGGAAGGATACTCAACACTTTTACTTTTACGACAGTATTAGTCTGCTTACTTTGTGGGTCTAAATTATTCCAAAATTATTGTAATTATAAAACTGCTACTTATTTTATAAAAGGCTGTCCTAAACTTTCACCTTTACCTGAGACTTATCATGTTTGGCTTCAGTGGTATTTATTGTGCTCAGTTTAATTTTATAGACTCAATGGCCACTAAGTAAATAAAGATATAAAGAACTGAGTATTATAGTGCCTATGTATATAGACTCATATTTTATTCCATTCCATTCACTATCATATTCTTTTTAATTTTCTTTAAAATATACAAATCTGGAATTGTTAAAAGTAAAGAATTTTAATACGTGATATTATTTACGAATATTCACAATAATCTGCAACCTCATTTTAAAGAAAGTTTTTTTAAAAGAATATACATGAAAATTGAATTTTTTCAATTTCTTTTTCCAAAGTGAATGGAGACCACCATATGCATCTCATCTCTTGTGTAAATTAGGAGAAAGGATGACAAAGAGATATCTTTCAATATCTAATGTAACTCGACCCTCTCCATCCCCAGCATTGAGTTATATATGTACAAAAGAACAGATAATAAGACAGGATAGCAGATGTTTAGATTCTGCCTTGAAAGCCAGCATTAGAGTTACTTTGTTCTTTTTCCCTCTGAACCTCTCAAAATGCTTCCTAAACCTTCTTCTGACTATATACATTCCTGATAATTGCTCACATAGTATAGCATTGGACTGAAATTTCTCTATAATTCTGCTATCGACTTCTCTGTCCTATTTGGATAATGTACACCTTTCAGCTTCAGGACTACCTTGGTCTTCGCAGTAGCCCAATTGCCTTTCTTTTATTATCCTGTCCATAGTAGAAATTTGCTTTGCGTCTAAGTTTCCCCTGGTTCCCGCATTGATTTATCTGGTGGTTCTTACAGTATCAGTGGCATATGGTTACTTTTCAGAATGTGAATAATGGATTTATTTTTTTCTGAACATATTCTTCCCATCATTTCTGCTCTGCCCAAATGTTTTCCTGGATTGACGTTACCTCCAATCAAAAATGATTTCAGCTCACTCATACGTCTCCCATATATCATCAGAAGAAATTGTTCCTGAAGCACACCTTTAGGGCTGCTTTTTAATCTTCTGCTCTTGTAGTCACTAGTGCTCTAATGGTTCCCACAATATTCTATAACCTTTAGACAAGCATTGATTTACTTCTACATTTTCTGAAAATGAGCTGTGTTACCCTAACATTGACTCTCTCCTCCATGCCTGACCTATGGTTAGCTGAAGACCCTTTAGTAGCATTGGAAACATCCACCGGACACTTTATATGCTAACCATTGAATTGATTCTAATATCTTTTTTCTTCTAAAATTACATTGGCACTAAAATCCTGGACTTAAAGGAATGGCAATATTTTATAATGAAATCTTCTGGTGGACCAATGTTAGACTTTAAACATGTACCTGATACACCTTTTAATCAGAACTTCCAAGCTAAATTCATCTGAAATAATGCCTAGATATTTATAATACTAATTATCAGCAAGGTATGAGCAGTACTATCCTAATCAGTAAAATAAGTATTTTGTTTTGTTCTTAATACAATCAGAATTGATAGACCCAGCTTTTAGACTTTATAGTGTCAGTAATTACTCCATTAACTTTTAAAAATAACTTCATCTATCCAAATCTCAGCTTTTTCTGTTACAAAATAAAAAGTTTGAATGAAATAACTTAATCATTTATTACACCAATGTGTTTATATAAACTACTAAGCTCCAGGCACAAAACTTCTATGTGAAGATGCAACAAATATGAAGCAATCAATAATCCTGGTCAATGAATTTTTAATAACTTTGCCAGCTTTTATAACTGGTTATGCATTTATTATATAATTTAATTCTTCTTGAAGTACATTTGTAATTCAACAACAATATATTATTATTCCAAACAGCCTTTTCTTTTATATTTCCATTTATTTTTACACATTTTTGGTTAATTGCCTAATCAAGAAATTAAATTGTGATATTGCAATGAAGGATTTTTTTAGATGAAGGTCAGGCTTGGATTTTCATAATTTAATCTCCATTTAGTCTCACTATAGTTGGACAATATGAAGTGGATCGCAACAAGCTTTCATTTAGTTGCAAGAATAAATAATGAAGCAAAACCAAGACCCAGGAGACAGAAAATCTGGAAGAGGCATGTTGATATTTAGGGTGGGGTGAGATACTGTCTCAGCAAGTATGTCTGGGCCCAGGAAAGCTGTAGATATGATCACTGAAATCTTTAAAGTAAGCTTCTTGATCAATCAGAAAAGATAATTTCCTGTCCAAAGTCTGATTTCCCTCCTCTGAAAAAACACATTTCGTACCCTATTTCTTGATATGTACTCAAAAAAATTGAAATTTAATTGATAATTAAAAATTATCTTATCCTATTTTCAACAACTTTACTAACATTTTATTTCTTAGCCCACCTCCCAATCTTGATCGTATCTTCAACAACCATTCGATTTTCTGTTGCATTTTAAATTCAATATCATTCATAACAATTCATAGTTTTGCTTTCCCTCTCATTTGCCATTTTCTGTCATATATTTTTTACCAAAGATAAAATTATATCTCTGAGATTTGTTGTATACAATATCCCAACTTCCTGATTTATAAATGAGGAAGCACATTGCATCTATGTACAGTGTTTGGACACAAATGATTGTGATTAGTTGTTTATTATGTGTCTCCCTAACCATCATCCTATCTGTATAGCTTTATTATCTAACTTTTTGAATTCAACTTGGGGTCTGAGTCTCATTTGGAGTAAAGAAAATTAGCAATTTGGGCCGATCCTGGACTGCATTCACTCTGCAGAGCAGACTGGATATATTTTTAGGCCCTGCATGTTTATAACCTAATTTTCCCTCATTACTTTACAGAGGTGACCTTGTTCTAATACCTTTGGCACCTGATGTTATAAAAGTGAAATTCTTTTCAAACCTGCTCCGTTAATGTGCTGCTGTTCAGAAACAAACGCGAGATAACATTAACATTCCTGCCGCAAAGTACCTGCTAATTCGCTTGCAGTGAAGATAGAAAGCTTTTCATTACATATCACAAACTTCATTTATGTAGAGTGAGTCACCAGCCTTGCTGGAAAGCCAATGAACATTGGATTTTTAATGTTGCCTGTAGGTCTCACATCAATCCTCCAGTCCAACTCATCTTTTATCAGCGATTCAATCTTTCTTTTTATAAAAAAAAATCACCCTGTTACAAAATTGTGTTGTTCACCTGTCAAAGCATCTTTGATTTATGCTTTAAAAAAAATATTAGAGCTTCAAAAAGGAAAACCCACAGAGAAGTATGCTATTTTCTTATTAAGGTCAGAATGAAATCTGTGCAAAATAAAACGAGCAACTTGTTCTCAAACAAATGATGACAAGTTATTTTATTTGTATTTTATTACGAAGTTAATAAAATTTGCAAACGTGATCTCGAATTCTGCTTGATATGCATTCTTCCATGTTGAGTTTCTCTAGGATGTGGTCTTCAGAGACACACACATATTTATGTGCTCTTTGCAAGAACAAATGAAAAATGAAACAGAAAGGAGTCTGCAGTAATCTCATTTTTTCATATCCATAAAAACAATGGCATTTTAGTCATATTTGTTCTATTAAATCATTATATTTACTACATATTATTATAGGCAAAGACCCTTCTTAATCTACGACTTTCCTGAATATTAACCCTGAACTACTATGAGTCAATCTTGAATTATTCCCAAGAAGGAAAATAAGCCTGTGCTCTATATATTGTACTTATAATACGGTTCAATAAATATTTTTAATGGATACTCTTACTTATTAGATGTGAACATACCCAGGAATTTAGGAGGCTCAAAAAATCTTTTCCTGTACTTCCTGAGAATGAACTCATTGTGTTGGTAGAATTAGGTAGCAAGTTTAATTAAATTTGAATTATAGTCTTGATCAATATCAATAAAAGTCAAACAAGACATTATTTAGAAAACTAGAAATATTCAGGCTGGGGATTTAGCTCAGTGGTTCCGGCGCCTGTCTTGCAAGCTCAAGGACCCGGGTTCGATCCTCGGAAACCACATACAATACTGGGTGTGAAGACTCATGCCCAGCAGCAATCAGTACCACATACCACAGTGCCAGACATGGTGGTTCACGCCTGTAATCCCAGCACTCGGGAGGTAGAGGAAGGAGGATTGCTGTGATGTAGTTGGAGGCTGAGCTCAGGGCCAGCCTGAACTACAAAGGAAGACACTGTCACAAAAAGCTTAAAAAAAAAAAAGAAAAAAAAAAAAAAACATTAGAAATATTCTACTCACTTTGTTTTGGTGGCATATTATGAAAAATTCAAAATATTTTTTATTTTCTTCTCTTATAAAGAGCACAGACAGGTATACTTTCCAACAGCTAACTGGAAGGAGTATTCTAGCATAAGCAGTGGCACCTGAGATTATTATATCCTATTTGTACTATCATAGGACCTAATAGGCTGTCACAGCATCTTTTGAGAAACATAAGGTTACATGGAGCTCCAGGGAACATTTTTCTTACAATGAAAGCTCATCTTATTTGTCTACAGGAAAATCACACAATTCTGTATTGTGCGTGACTTTTTTCTATTGTAAGATTTAGATGAAGAAAGAATAAAATGGGATCTGTAGCTTCTTCCAGCCAGTGACATTCAATTTAACAAAAATGAAGTTCTTGACACTGTATTCCAGGCCATCTCCAGGAGAATTCAACCTCAAACTCAACTTTAATAACCCTAAATCAATGGATATGTAACTGCAAAGAAAATATGTAAAAAATATGTACAATAAAAAATTTTTTGTGCATTTTAACTCTCAGTTCCAGTAGATTAATGAAACCACTGTAACCTTAGATTTTTTTCTAAATTTAAATTATCTCTGAAAGCCTCAAATTTCCCTAATACTAATTTATTTCTTCAAAAGTATTAGCTTCCCAGAAAAATTCTGAATTCTTAATTTTCACAGTTTCTCATTTACATAGATCAGATACTTGCATGACTAAATGAATAATAGTACTCTCCTTGCTGAAATAAATAGGAAATAATCTAAAACAATTTAGAAATGATTTCTGTGTTGAAGATTTAATTATAGCTTTTCATTTCCAACGTCTTAATTTCTTTCTAGAAAACTTTTCAATCTTACAAAATTTACATTAAAAATACAGTGGTATATTACTTCTACTACTGCATTTACTCAGTGTTTCCTCGTGCTTTTTATGATTCTTATGGTGATTCTGTGAAGGAGGTGGAGTCAATTAGTATATCATCAGCATTGAGGTATGTTTGAAACAAATTGTTTGTAAACGAAAGTGTTAGAAATCTGTTAATTGTAGTTCTCACAATTTTTGATACTGGTTTGGATAACTCCTGTTGTATTATGCTTCTTCATTCACTAACTTGACCAACAGTTTATTCAGAACTAAACAAAACAATCTATATTTTGACATTATGATCTAATAGAGATACAGATGTGTAATCCAAGCCATTTGTAAGACACTATAAACATGAAAGTGTGTAAGTATGTAAGAAAAATGATGTGGGAAATATCCTTGTCAGAGGTTACTTATGTTAAATGAAGTAGAAGGAAGAAAGGAATTTAAAAACCGTATACATATTATACAAAACCAAAGTAATATCAACATTACCCTAATTGCTTGCATCTTTTGTAACTGCAGAAATAGTAACTCTAATGATATCTACATTTTAATCCCTTGACTCTGTCAATATACCACCTATAGCACTAGAATTTTCTATTGTAATTAAGAAATATGGGATGGAAATAGAGACTTAGAGTACCTGTGAAGGCCCAAGGTAAGTGAAAAGGAGTTGCATAGTTTAAAGGAAAGTTAGAACATGAGAACAGAATAACAAGATGTAAGGCTCCACCCAACAGTGCTAGATTTCAAGCTGGAAGAAACAAGCTGTACCCAAAGAATGTACCTCGCTGCTAGAAACTCCAGAAGATGCAGATAAAGGTATTCTCCTAGGCTCTCCATGAAGGGTTAGAACACCTCTCATTTTTAAAAATTTTAACCCAGAGAATTGTAAGGTAATAAGTTGGTCTTATGTGTCTAAGTATGAAGTGATTGTACTTACGATCACAGACTCCATGAACAAAAGACAGACTAGATGCAGTGATGCTCTATAAAGACTCTAAATGTACAGGAAACACAAAGAAACATAGGGCATTAGCAAATGATGACATGGCTCTTGCCTAAATACTAACAGAAACTACAATGTACAAAAAAATTATTGTTCACATCCTATGCATTATCTTCTGCGTGCAAAATTGTGTGTTTGATATGTTAAATGACACAAGAAAAGCACATTCAACATATTTTCTTAAGAGAAAATCTTTTTACAGGAGGATAATACAAAACCAGAAAGCAATATGTAAAAGCACTATGGTAGAAGCATAATCTAAATAGTATAAGCTGTGAGTTCTTTGAGTTCCCAGATGATAGTATCTCACAATAGAATAATAGTGAGGGTGATTGTGAAGAGCTAACATGATAACAAAGCCCCAAGGTCAGTTTAAGGGCAGGGAAACTGTACTTCACACTGCAGTTAGAGGATTTCAGGATTTATCTTTTTGTACATACTGAAGTCCTGTGAAATATAACCTTTGTACAATGATGCAAAGCCTTTTCAAAAATTTTGACAACCTCCATTTTATCCAATAGGAAAACAATCCATAAATGTAAGGTTGGAAATTCCATGAATATTTGGCCTATATGTAAAAGGTCAAACAAGGATAGTAGTTATAATAGCCAAATATTTGAGTTCACTGCAAAAGAAGTGCAAAAGACAAATATGATAGACATTAAAATGCAGAAATGGTAGAACTTGACCATGAAGCTAAAATTCTTGGTTTGCAAGACAAGATGAAGAGTACTACTATTGTTTAAAGAGTAGTAATACAAATTCAAGTGCAATATTGACCTGATTTAATTATTTTGTCTTCATAACAATCTCAGGTACTTTTGTTTCTCTATTCTAGATTTACTGATGAAAAACCTGAATCTAATTTAGTTACTAATTTCACTCAATTAGCTGCTGACTACCTGAGGAATCACCTTTGGGCAGAATACTCTGGACCTATACTCATAGTCACTACTATAGAAAGGATAGAGTTGTTCTTTAGATAAAAAGGAACAGCTTTCATTCTGGGCATATAGCTTTGAAGCAAATGAAACAGAATAACATCGTGGTACATTTTGCTATCATCGTGGTGAGATCTCAGAACATTGCTTCTGTGTAGAACAAAGTTGACCCTGACAAAAGAGAAATCCAGATTCCATTAAATCATTGTTTGAGCCAATAGGACATCTTGACTTTTCCTGAATGTGCTGAGAACTGTAATATCACTTCATTATCATTCAACTATGCCAATTCATAAAGAAATCGAAGAGAGAACTACTGCCCGAGGGACAACTGTACCATATGGTTTTTATCAAAACATAGTTTTAAACAACATGAAATGTGATCAGCATTATTGAAGTCTCTTCATATCACACTAAGTGTAATTCCTGCTGGGCCAATAGAATATTAAATAAAACACTGTCATGAGGAAATTATCTGATTACTCATTAGTTGGTCTTTATGTATAAAGTTGTCTTTTATCATGTCTTTATGTATTAGTTGGTCTTTATGTAGTATTACAGCTACAATTTTCTTTGACTTTTTAAAGACTTTTTAAAGTAAATTCCTCCTTAAGATTTAGTTACTAAACTAACAGTGAAGCCAAGTAAAATAACAGAGATTAGTTCCCATTTAGACACAGAATTTTTGCCATATAATTAGAGATCTGCAGACTCACATGTAGTCAACAGAAGTGTCATTACCCACAAGTACTTGACAAAAAGCTTTACCACCTGTGTTCCCTGTTAAATTTAGATCAAGATTGACAAAATATTTTTTTCCTCTGGTACTTATAAGTCAAAAGGCAAAACTTCTAAGACTCCCCTGCCCTAGTTTCACTTTTTATTTTTCTTTAAGAAATTTTTCTTTATAAGAACTGTTAGAACTCTTGTGGAACTTTTTTTTCTTATTTCTTTGCTGCTTGGCAGTCTGCTTCAGAGTTACAACTATGTGAAAGCTTTAAGATGACCACAACGAAAAACAAAAGCACGCAGTCGAATGGAATCTGATCCTACGGCAGTCAGAATTGAACAAAATCTCCCCTTGAAATCCCTTCAGTATTTGGTGAATCCTCTAATCCTACGGAACTGACCCTTATTGATTCTTTTTGTGTTATAAGAGAAATATCATATCTGAAGGACTTTTTATAAAAATTTTGAAATTCTCAACTACTTTGTTCAGAAGAAATCTAGTGTTGAATTAAGAATCAATAATAAGCACCAGAAGAAACATTCTGATCCATGCATGAAAAATACAAAGGTAAATATTTAATTGCTTTAAAATCCAAAATTGAAGCTACTTACATTTTCAGAATGCACTGTTTAGTAGTAGAATCTGTCATGTGTAGGCTGAGAGAATCCTCAGAGGTTCAGATTATGATGATATTAATTAACTCACTGGTAACTAGATAGAAGCACAATAGAAAACAAATACATATGCACATATCCAAATGTTTGTCTTTAATTTAATGTTTTGAATGGATGTATAAGCATGCTCAGTGCACAGATATTCCTTACATAATTTGCCCACATTTCAGCTTTTTGTCTCTGACTTTTTGGATTTGAAGTCACAGGTGTCATTCACATTGGCAATAAAATAATTGTTTTGAGAGGTCTTGGGCCACGCTGCCTTATGTGCATCAGGGAGTTTAGATTCAGGTAGAATAGGATGCAGCTCCATTCCTGTGGGATTTCCTTTCCAGTGTGTGTTGCTTTTAATATTTACTGTCTCTCTCTAGAGTCTAACTGGGTTATACTCAAAGTCCAATTGAGCAGAGTAGCCAGATTTCTGACACTCTGGAGGATATTGTGAGCTACATGTGTGTTTGAAATATAGATAAAGTTAACAGCCACATTTAGAATCCTAACATTTCACCATGTAAGAAATTCTTTCAATATCTGTCCTCAAATTTTTTAAATAACACAGTTCAGGAGACTGAATTAGTAGAATACTGTTACTAGCTTTCAGTCTTACCTTTCAGATTTGTTCATGGCAAAGATCCCAAGGCAGTGAATAAGGAAGTTGCAGTGCACTCCTTCAGAATGCAGTAAAATTCTTTTTCATAGAACTCAGTTGGAAAACGTAAGACTTTTATAAGTTTCCTTCTCACACTGACATGTACCTTCAGCCTAGGGGTATTTTGAAAGCAATTCCATACACCAAAAGCACAATTAGCTCCACAATAACTCAAATCCATAACAAAAGTCAAAAGCTTCCTTTTGTGATCACATTTCATCAATAGCAATGCAAAATATTAAATTTCTCAGTCAGAACAGAAATATAAAATAGTTTCCTTTAGGTGAGCAGTGCTATGGCATTTCTCTTAGACATCGTGGAAGGCAGGGAATCATGTACAACAAAGGAAATGTAAGCACTTCGGATTGCACTTCAACCAAATGTATAAGACATAGGGACAATTTCCAGGAAGATATAAAGAAAGCCGGAAGCCTAGCATCAAGGAGACCATGTCTAGACTGAAGAGATTTTGTTGTTTTAGAAAAGGATATTATCACTAATTTCAAAGATTATGTAAAATTAGAGAAACAGATTCATTTTAATTATGCTACCTGTTAAAATTTAACATGGAGGAATTGTTAAGTAACTGATAACTGAATTAAGTAGTCACAGGACTCGTCATGAAAGAATAAAAAATTTAACAGTAATAAAACACAACTGTTTCTACTGCAAAGGAAATGAGGACTTGTGTTAAGTGAGCAAGAAAATAAGACTGTTTTGTGGGAATAGGAATCTACTCCTTGGCAGGCGAAAATGGTGACCGGTGGTGTCTTATTGTACCTGGGTTTCATTAAGCAGAAATCAAGTAGCTTATGAAAAACAGAAATTTATTTTGTACAGTTTCTGAGGTTGACAATCTAAGAATAATTGGCTTTCAGATTCAGTCTCTGTGGAAAGCCCATTTCTGGCATCTAAATGCTATGGTTTAATTTGTGTGGAAAGGATAGGAACTCTGAGATTTTTTTTTATAAGGCAATACATTCCATTCAAGAAGTTTGTGCCCTCAGGCCCAATTCACTTCCCAAAGGCCTCACTCTTTTCCTATCATGTTGTTGGGCAGGTTTCAACATATTAATTTTGGAGGGACACAAAATATTCAAACCACAGTGTGTGACATTTTCTCAATAGTGGAATCTGTATAAATACATTCACTGTCAGGTGACTTAATTATTAGAATACTGTTACTGTCTTTTGGTCTTACCTTTCAGATTTGCCCATGGCAAAGATCCCAAGGGCAGTGAATAAGGAATCTGGAACTTATTCCCTTAGAACATGGTAAAATATTGTTTTATAGGACTCAAATGTAGCTCCATAAATTCCACTGGAGACTGAGCAGTGAGGAAACACCTGGATTTATCCCTTCTACCACTCATCTACAATTTGTTACATGGAACCAGAAGCCAATTGTCATAGGAACCTCCACATAATTATCCAAAGAAATTTAAGAGGTAGATGTGCTGCTAATCACAAGAAATTATAAAAATCTAAAGAATGGTAAATACCAATCATTCGACCTCCTATGTGTACAAGGGTATTTCAAAAAGAAATGAAAAATATGTGCTTATAATTAAATTAAATATTTGATTCTGCAGTGTTACCATATTTTATTGTGTTAACTTATCTGGCCACCCTTCATTTCCATTATCTCTTTATTTTTAAAGTTAATTTGATGACCTTAATCATTACTTCATTTGAGTGGATATAAAAGAGAATTATTACTCAGCTTATTCCAGAGTGTTCTTCTTCAAGAATGAAGATAAAGGTTTATTGAGATGTGTGGCAGAGGCCCACATAACTTGGAGTTTTACCCTCCTTTAATCATGTCCAAGAGCTCCTTCTAGGTGTTTTTATATTTCTTCTTCTTCTGGAGGAAGAAGGAATATTGAGTTAATGAAAGTTATTCTCATCTAGTAACTTAAAAGTGTAATATCCAAACCATGCCAGATCTGCTTTAAAAAGGCCTACCATTCTACATAAATCTTTTCAGAGTTGCAAATAACTATTTTCAAAATCATTTTGGAGAAATTTATCACCTTCTTTCCACAGAAATAATAACAAAACCTACTCATATGAGAAAAAATGTTTCTGGTGTTTACATTTTTCTAAATATTCTTCTAATTGTTTTATTTCTAACTCATTAGTGATTTGGTTTGGTGGGTATAGGGGTCTGGGATTGTTTTTCTACCTAGAATAAGGTCTTAAGCCAATTTTTAGTACCCATAATGTAATTATTTTCAGTCCAGCCAAGTCCAATTAATTTTTCAAGTAAAATTTCAAGACATATTGCATGAAGCTTTTTACTATATTTCAAAACAAAATAATAAGGAATGAAAAAGAGGCTGCAGGCCTTCACCTGCTATTTTGTTAATTTTAAATAAAGTTTTGACATTGTTTCTTTTATAATCACACAGTTACTACAGAATTCAGTAACTGTTTTGTTTGTTTACTAATTATTCCCCCCCCCAAAAGCCCCAAGTTTTCTCAGTATACGTGTTCAAATATACATACGTACACATACACAGAGTTAATCACTTCCTTGGTGTTAGGACATAATAGCAGGCAGATAATTTTGGGTAGCAGTCAAGAGCTGGTTGGCTCTAGGCAGGAAAAAAAGGCAGAGAGGCATGGTAGCAGAAAAGCTGTGCACATCATGTTTGGAAGGAAGCAGAAAGTGGAGGAAGGAGCTGGGGAAGGAAACCTTCCCTTGTAGACCACACTGTTAGTGACCTGCCTTATTGTACCAGCCCATGCCTCCTAACAATGGGCCAGCTATAGTGCTCTTATGAACAATTTTATGTAAGCCCTGTTTATTTTTGAGACAGGGTCTTGGTTTTGTAGTTCAGGCTGGTCCTGAGCTCAGCCTTGAACTCACAACAATCCTTTGGCCTTTGACTCCCAAGTATTGGGATTATGGGCAGGAGCCACCATATCCAGGACTGTGATATTTGGTACTGATTGTTGGCCAGTGTGAGTCTCCATGCCCAACATTGTTGTATGTGGTTACGTGAGATTGAACCCTGTCCCTTGCACTTGCAAGGCAAGTGCCAGGACCACTGAGCTAAATCCCCGGGCCCTGTAAGCCCTGTCTTTGAGCCAAAAAGGATTAGGAGGATCATCCAGGTGAGACCATAATATTCTGTCCTTGATCTCAGAAAAGGTCTCTTCTATGTGCATCTCTTTAGGCAAAATGCAATTCATATGTGTCCAATGGTCACCAAACTCGTACCAGTCTCAGGATTTCTGAAAAAGCCAAATCCAAAGTCTCCTCTGAGACTTAAGTCAAACTCTTAGCTGTGAGGCTGTAAAACCAAAGAAAAAGAAAGTTAAACAGTAATGACACACACAGTGGCACAGGGTAAATAGTCTCAGGAATGGGAGCATAGAAAGAAATAAGACCAAAGCAAATTTGAAACTTAGCAGGGAAAACATTGAATCCTGTAAGCCCATGTCCAGGATAAGCCATATTGATGTGTGAACTCCAAAGTTCTCAAATGGCCTCCTCCCCTGCATATTTGCTGGTGATGGGAGCCCTCGTAGTGTTTCTTCCACTGGCCATGAGTGACTTTCCTCAGACACTACATTCCTTACTGCTCCAGCTTTCTCAAGTCTCTACCACACTTTAAACTTCATTTTCATAGTTTCATACACTTCTCTCTCAGTGACAGCTTATCTAGATACCCAGGTCTTCTGACATCTGAGAGAAAGGCTCCATGAACCCATAACTCTTGCCCTCTGCAGGCCTGAAAAATAAGCACTACATAGTGACAAGAGACAGCACCCGGTCAAGTAGCACCAGAGACTCTGAAGTCAATACTGCAATAGCTACTAAGTGCTTAGATGGCACAATAAATGGAATACTAGCCAATCAATTCCCTTTTTGGCTCTTCTGAAACATGGGTTCCCTGGAAATCTCTTCTGAGATTAAAACTACAGTTTTGTGCCCTTGAGCTTGCAATAAGTGGAATCTTGCTGATTTTGTTTGTGTTATCTATCCTATTGTTCTATGTACAGTAGTTGCCTCCTTTTTAATTATAATCTATTCAGTAGTCAAGCTATCCTGAACCATAGTTTTAAATGCAATTACTTTATAAGAGTTTTAATTTTGGAAGAACTCAAAAATTTAA
>PVIR01021592.1:0-29231 GCA_004026965.1 Petromus typicus
TCATTGAGGAAAATCTAATGACTGAAAATTTCTTGATAAAATCAAGGACAGCCAGAAAGACATGGAACAAGAGTTTTTCAAGAGTTCCAAGAGACAATCAACTCATGAGCACTGCTCTTGAGAATGTACTCCAGAAAACAGCCTGGCAATTTCTTATAAAGCTGAACACTAAGCAATCCCACCCTTCCTATTTACCACAGAGAAATGAAAATGTATGTTCTCACAGAAGCCTATACATGTATACTAAACATCTCTACTTGTAATTGCAAAAACCTAAAGATAACTGACAGGTGATTGGTCAAGAAAATTTTGATGCACTTGTACAATGGCAAGCCCATCAACAATAAAAATGAACGAGCTACTACTGTGCTTGCAACAATCGATGCCTGGCAAGAGCAGTTAAGTGGGATACAGAGAAAAACCCTAGCTTGGGAAATTAAATAACATATGACTCCATTGTATGACATTCTTTAAAAAACAAAAAATTCTGTTAAGCACAGAGACAGAGAATAGATCACTGATTGGCAAAGATCACCACAGGGACTAAAGGCGCCAGGCAAGTTTGTGAGACACTGAAACCGTTCTATATCCTAATGTTGGTGATCATTACACAAATCATTCTTAAATTCATACACCTGTACACAAAAAAGTCAATTTCACCCTCTTGATTTAAAATTTTTCTCAGTTTATTTTAAAGGATAAAACATTCATAAAGGTTATGTCAGTCAAGCATCTTGTCACCTGGGGACCAGATACAGCGCACTGCTTTCCGAGATTCAAGAGCTCTTATCACATTTTTTTAATGGTTGAACATAGTATCAAAAAAGGATTTTGTGGCACAATAAAGTTATATGTCCACAACAAAGATCTCATTGAACATATCCTTTATATGTTATCATGTTATCTGTGGCTGCTTTTACATCACAGAGCACGGCACAGTGGTTGCAAAAGAGAAGGTGTGATCTGCATGACCTATATTATCTGGATCTGGTCCTTCACAGGAAGGGATTGACAATCCTGGTCTAAGTTATTACTTCAATGATTTGGCCGTTAAACACGGAAACATTGTGTCTTTCTTGACTGATTCCCTCTTCCCCAAACTGAAGAACACTACAATCTGCAGAAAACTTATTTTACAATGAAGGAAATTTTTCAGGACAGAGCAGAAGGGTAAGTATGGAGGCTGTTCCAGCTGACTGAGAACAAAGATAATCAAACCTGGTCTCCATAGCAGACTTCCCTGGGGCTCCAAAAAAACAAGGGCTCCCACATTCAAAGGCTTAACAAAGAAAACTGGATGCGTGTTTCACCGTTCACTTACTTTCAGGGTTCTATCCATCTACGAACTTTTTCGCCTTTTCCTTTCTAAGCACATACACCCCGTATCACTTTAATGGAACCGTGAACCATTTCTGTGATGCTGAAAGCAATTAAAGATCAGAAGTAATCTTTAAATATTGACTAAAGTACTAGATATTGAAAGCAATAAACTAAAAAAGAAACCCTCCTATTTCAACAAATCTGGACTGCATTATTTCACAACAGTTATAGCCTTGCTTTTGAAGGGGAACCTGAGCTGGGGCAGAGTGTTTTTATACACCTGGGGAGAATATTTATCCAAGAGACACTCACGGACCCAGGTAGTCCAGATGGGATCATCCTTCTAAAATGGGGTTGTTTTATAGATCAATCAAATTATTTCTTTAAAGCAATGCTATCCAGAAATCCAGGGACATCCACTTTGAGGATTCTACTGGCCAAAGAAGCTGCCCACCATCATCTCCGAGGTAAGAAAAGGACAACATGAGATGGGCTGTCTGGTGTGTCTCCAAGGATCGCACAGGCGGTCCCCCCACCACTCTCCTCTGGACAGTCTCACTTACTGTTTACACAACTGGTCTCCTCCCATGTGCTGAACTGCTATTCACTATGTATATATCACTCTCTCTGCATGTCTTTACTATCTAAACTATCATCTGTCTTGCTCTCTCTTCTATCCATCTTTCTCATCTCACTGTTTACTAACCCTGAGGCATCACCTAGCAAGCACTGAATAAAAGTTGTTTGAATGAATGAAGATATCGAGTTGCATACTGAAGGATTGCGTTCACATGCTATAACACTGAAAACGTGCACTTGCCTGTTGGAAAGGGACATTATATTCAATTTTGATTTTTTAGTCTCATGACAAGCCATATTTTCAAAAGAAAGTCACATTTTTCACATTATAAACTTCTCTATGGCGTGCCCCCTAAGGGCTCCCCATCAAGGGCTGAAGTCTTATTTCCCCACCCTTCTGAATCACAGCAGGTTCTGTGATTGTTTCAAAACATATAACACTCAGGCATGGCCCTGAGTCAATCCTGAATGAAGGTTGTAGCTATTCAGGTATCACATTCAGATACCACTTTCTGCCTTTAAAAGTTCACACTTGAGGGTGGGGGATTTAGCTCAGTGGTTCCAGAACCAGCCTTGCAAGTGCAAGGGCCTCAGTTCAATCCCCAGTAACCACATACAATGATGCCAGGCATCACACCCACCAGCAATCAGTAACATACACCACAATGCTGGGCGTGGTAGCTCACACCTGTAATCCCAGCAGCATTTGGGAGGCAGAGGCAGGATTGCTGAGTTCAAAGCTCGCCTGGGCTACACAGTGAGCTGAGGGTCAGCCTGAACTACAAAGCAAGACCTGTCTCGGAAAAAAAAAAAAAAAAAAAAAAAAAAAAAAAAAAAAAAAAAAAGTTCACACTTGGTAGAATTCTACTTGAAACTCAGCTACCATACTGTGAAGAGGCCAACCTTTGAGGAAAGGCCACATAAGTATTCTTAGGGAGGGGGATTTTCTTCCTAGCTCTAGGGCAATAATCAGCATTGATCACATCAATGCACACTTTGGACATCCACCCAAGTTGCAGATGTCATCAACACCAACCAGCATCTTACCAGAGCCACCTAAAAGAATCAAGATAAGAACTCTGTAAACTTTTCAAGAACTGTATGACATAAAACATCATTTTTAAATGCTTCTATGGAGTAGTATTTTATTACCAAAGATAGGTAACAAAAGCATAATTCTAATTTAAAATTATTTATTATTTATTTACCTTCATTTGCTTTTCTTTTTCTCTATCTCTGGAAACGAGTCAACAGAAAAAAAGAGTTCTCACTATCCTGGATCTATGGCTCTGGTAAGTTTCTGGGCTACAAACTCTTACTCAGGTGCACTTGGAGTTACAACACTGGGTTAGCTCTATTCATCTTAGACTCCATCTTGCCATTTTGAAGATGACCTGCCCAGGGTGAGATCTTATTCTTCCTGACACATGTCAGACAGCCCAATGGATCCAACAGTGCTTTGTCCCTCCCTTCATGAAAATTTGGTGATCATCAGGTGAGACTCACAGCACACAGTCACAGTCAACTCTCCTGGATAGTACAGATTTCCGTAAGGTCACTAGCAAGTCAACTCTTCTTTCAGCTCACTATTTCCAGCTCCTAATGTTTTTGCCAGTATACTTAAGACCAGTGTTCTACCTGTTCTTTATATTGTGGATTGTTTAGGAAGTGGCACCATCTGTCATCAAAACATGGGGCATGCATTTTATCATGCAACCTCAAAGGCTCAGCTAGAAATAGAGACATTTGGTGAATAAAATTAAAAATTCCTCCTAAAATTTTCAGTATCAATAAGAAAATGAGGCTCAAAGCAAAGTGGCAACACATGTTGGGGGATGAGCTGTCCTTTTACCAAGAAAAACTGAAGGCACCACGGTGTCAAGCCATGCATACAACTAAGAACTAGGCCCATGCAAGACCACAAGTCAACTATCCCCTTGACTGTGACATGCCATAAATTTTACTCTATAAGAAAAAACCTTAGGATACTTTCCTTGAAATTTTTAAAGCTCACAGAGACTTTACTATTTCATGTTACTGCAATCGTCAACCTATTCTCCTTCAATTCTACAGGCTTTATCCTGCTGACATACTCTGGCTCTGTGGATCTGCTTTATTCCTCTGGAGAAAACAGCAGAAAGGTTGTGGTTTTTCCCTCTAGCTATCATTTTATACTTAGATAAAATGCCGCTGCACACCCCCCCCCCCCGCCTTGAACTTGGCTCATGTCTCCTTTTCAACCACTGGAAGCTCATTGGCAAAGCATTCAAAAGACACACAGAGAACATAGACTGCAACAGGCTCCTCTCTGTTGTATCCCAGCAATACGTGATGTGCATCTGACTCGGGGCAGAAACGCAGGCCACCTCTGCACCAACATGCTATACCCAGCCCAGCAAAATACACAGCTGTACTGACAGCACCGTGATTTATTCAGTGCAAACAGCTGCATCCCAGCATCCACAGCCAAACCCTAGGTCCAGACTTTTCCATAAAGAGATGTCTTCAGGGGAACTTTTTCTCTCCCCTGAAAATACAGGCTGTAAATTACCTGTGACAAATTAAGTTTCACTTCTCCTCGGAGATAAATTTGAAAAAGTGAGCATCTGAGAGAACACACGAAAGACTTCTCCATCTGGTGGTCTTGTCAGAGCAGCTGGGGAGTTGGTCCTCTTTGATTTGACAAAGACTTATAGCCTGTAATTTGGTCTCTGCCCATAGGAAATCAAAGAGGAGATGGGAAAAAATGATAGTAGCCAGTTGGAAGGGAATGACAAAGCTTCCTGCCCAAAGAGGGACTGAAGAATATGTTACACTGAGACTTGCACTCAAAAAGGAAGAAAAGAGCCTTCATTCTGACTCCGATGGTAAAAAAAGTGATCTGCTTCAGAGCAGAATATTCTTGCCAAATGATTTAACCAGTGTATTAGTGAGATTTCCCTTACTATAACAAAACATCTGAGATAAATCAATGGAAAGGGAAGAAAGGTTTATTTTGGCTCATGGTTTCAGAGTGTCAGTCCATGGAGACATGGCCCCCTATAGCTTCTGAGCCAGTGGAAGGGAAGAACATCATGACAAGAGAGCTCAGCAGAGGAAACGGTTCACCTCATGCCAGCCAGGAATCAAGGAGTGCCAGGAGGAGGTTAGAATCTCAATATGAACTTTAAGAGTATCACTAGGTTCTTTCTACTAAAGGCTTCACCACTTCCCAACAGAGCCACAGGCTGGGGACAAAGTTTTCCCCACACACAAGCCTTTGGGAAACAATCCACACCCAAACTCCAGCAGTCAGGGTCCACTCAACCAACTGTACAAGTTACAGGAGGTTCTCACGGCCTCAGTAAAATACACTGAGCTTTCACATCTGCCCCTAAAAAGGAGAGGTCCACACTTCCCAGGATGAGACCACATATCTCCACAAACTTATTTATGCTGTTTCCACTTATTATATTAATTATGTCATTGTATGAAATATCTTTGAAGTGAATTAACTCTGTGTATCTAAGGGTTCTATATCTGTAAATTGAACTAATAGTTATTTGTGCCCTTAACAATACAATATAACAAATATTTATATATCATTTGTTTTCTATTTGGTATTATACTTAATCTATATATGAGTTAAAGGAGGATGTATGTAGGCTAGATGCAAATACCTTACCAATGCATGAAAAAACTTGAGTATCTGAGGAATTCAGGATCTTCACAAGGTCCTGGAGACAATTCCTTGAAGACACCAAGGGATGGCTTTATGTAAAATTAATGAGGAAATGAATATTAAAATGTTATACCTGATAAAACCATGTTAAACTGGCTTTGAAAAGACTCAATATAATGTGGGGACAAAACGGATAAAATGAGGTATATGAGATGAAACTGAATGACTAGAAAATACTGAAAGCTTCTGACTTAACCCTGCTTCACAAGTTTATCCCAGTTTTTATTACACTTGTAAAAAAACACTAGAGAACCCTAGAGATAGTTCATTCAAGACAGGCAAATTGACTGTTGACTGTTCCTAAAATACTTTACTTCTATATTAGAATACTGAAGAATTACTGGATATTTCTATTATTTAAGGTGAACAAAATTTTTAAATACAGATGCATCTCTCTGTTACACTGACCCAACTTTAAAATATATTTGTAGTTAATCCAACTTATTAAGGTCCCAAAGCAAAGAGTGAGATTAATGTAATACTGTGAATGAAATACCTAAATATATTCATGGAGTACTTTCATATTTCCATTGATAAACTTGCTCTTGGACAAAAAGTTGACTGAAAACAAAAGTATCTGACAGGTATCTGGCAAGAATCTATATAGAAATGCCAGCATCTTTCTAAATACACTTGAAAAAGTTGCAGAAATGTACATGGTCTTAAAACAATTTCCAAATGCCATAAAGAACTCATTGTTTAATTTTCAGATTTTCCAAGCTAATGGAAAATAAGAAAGGGTCTATCACAGTACATCTCAAATTATAATATCCACCTGCAAAAATATGCTGGACTAACCACATGGTTTCTCTTTTTTGTCATTTCTAAAAGGTCCACAAAATGACAGGAATGAAACCAAACAAGGAATAAATCATAACCACATAGAGAACAAGAGAGAAGTCACAGGAGGTAAGAGAGTCTGGTACTCTTACAGAAGAAAGCAAGTAAAAAGATAAATGGCACCAGGTCAGAGACTGAGCTCAGTGGTGGTGCACCTGCCTTGCAAATGCAAGGTCCTGAGTTCAATCCCTGATACGGGGGCGGTGGGCGGGGGGGATACACGGCACAATGGCAGGCCCTACTGAAAGTTCAAGGCAGGACACCGTAAGAAGGTCTCAGTGGCTTCCACAGCTGTAGAAAGATTCAGAGCCAGAAATACCAGGTTCATCAGAATACATAATGCAGGTACAAAACAGTGGGATTAATTCTGACACTGTAACCAGAGGTGCAGAATCCCTCAGAGCAAGTCTTAACCCAAATGAGTGCCTGACTCTAGGCATTTCTTACCCTTCTTCTCACACCTAAGGAGTGCATCTATCATTCAAAAGTAAAACTAAAAAACTGGTTTGTGTATCTTGGTACCCAGGGAGGGACCCAGTAAAATAGCCAGCTCTTACCACCAAACCTTGTACTCGGTTCTACCACCTACATATGCCCCTCAAGTGGGGGTGGTTGCTATGTCTACAATGCCTAGCAGGAAAAAGAAAAATCAAAATATAAAACAAATTATTGCAAAGAAACTGACTAGGATTTAGGAGCCAAAAGGAGGAATATTAAACCTTTGGAGACACAAGAGAAGTCGTGTTCTTAGATACTGATCAGAATGCAATGAAAAGGGGCTAATTGGAGACAAAGATATTGAAAATTGAAATATAATGCCAACATTAAAAGGACACTTAATCCTAGAGTTTAAAGAAAAACTTGAAATCTTATAGCAAAGAGAATGAAGAAATAAAGAAGAATTTAAAAGACAGAAAAGAAAAAATGGAGGGGGAAATACTTCAATAATAGAAAGGCTATACCAATCTGACAGATATAAATAAATGTCCACATGAAAAGAACCATATTAGCATTCAAACCAATGAACCAAAAGATATATACATTTAAAATACCATCCTAAAGTTTCAGAACAACAGGAATACTAAATCCCAAACCATCTCCAGACAAAAATAATTCACCAGAAAGAAAGGAGTTTCCAGTGGACATTGGATCTCTCGAAAGGCAGCCTGGAATACTAGAAGAATGTGGGGTTCCAAGGAACGTGGCATGTCATGAGAATGACATCCAGCTCAGCTCTCAAGGACATGAATGTCAAACTTACGAGGACTCAAAACACTCTCTTTATGCACTATTCGTTCCCACATTTTTATTGTCTCATTATCTCTCCCTCCATGATGCTTCCAAACTTACGACACACTCTCAATTACTCAACACGTCTGGTAAAGGGATCAGAAAGACCCAAGAAGGCTTCAAATTGACTTGGTATGGGCACAGGCTTAAACTTAAATGATATAATAAATGATGGCAGCTGCACTGCACAATAGATTTTTAAATGTAGAAGAGACAGACTGCTTTCTGTTGGAAGAAGAAGCGAGTTAGCCTCTCATAGCCAGAAAGAAGAAGTCGATGCCCAGTTTCAATAGACAGACTGGTTCTTCTTAAAGTCAATGCGGTTGATGACTTTAAGTTGAATCCAATGTTCATTCATCATCAACTCCCAGGGCTCTTAAGAATCAGATTAACTCTACCCCACTTGCATGCTATTAAGCTGAACAACAAAGCCAATATGACATGTTGGTTTATAACACATGTTGCTGACTATTTCAGGCACCTACTGAGAGCTGTTGCTCAGAAACAAATAGATCCCCTTCTGAATAGTGCCATCCATTTGTAATGTACCTAATCACCCAAGAGCTCTGCTAGAAATGTAGAAGATTAATATTGTTTTCATTCTGATAACGACATATCCATTTTGTAGTTCATGAATCAAGAGAGTAATTCTGAATTTCAAGTTTTTTATTTATAAAATAAATTTATGTAAGGCTGAAACTGACACACAGGGTTTTTTTTGTTTTGGTTTGGTTGGGTTGGGTTTTCTTACAGTATCAGGGATCCAACTCAGGCCCTTGTGTTTCCATTGTAGGAAGGGTACCACTTGAGATAAATCCCCAGCAGACAGGTATTTTTCTGATGGGTCTAGGAAACTGGAAAGCTTTCACAAATCTTCATCATTCTTAATCCCATTAAAAGATGACTCATAATAAAAGCATCATCAAGGGGCCCAGGATTTAGCTCAGTGGTTCTGGTGCCTGCCTCACAAGCACAAGGTCCCGAGTTCAGTCACCAGTAACAACATACCACAATGCCGGGTGTGATGACTCATGCCCACCAGCAATCAGTACCACACACCACAGTGTCGGGCGTTGTGGCTCACGCCTATAAACCAAGCACTCGGGAGGCAGAGGCAGGAGGATTGCTATGAGTTCAAGGCTCGCCTGGGCTACATAGTGAACTCGGGACCAGCCTGAAGTACAAAGTGAGATCCTATCTCAAAACAAAACAAACAAAACATCATCAATAACAAACGTTCAGAAAAAGTTGATCCCAACCCTCATGACTTTGAGGGGTTCCAGTGGATAAAGGGACTACAAACTTGAGGAAAATAACAAGATAACTTGAATTGTAAGTGGAGCCTGCTGCTGTGATGTGGTTTAGATCTAAAATGTCTCCCTAAAGTTTTCTATGTTCAGAAGTTGGGCTTTAAGAGGGTGATTGAATCACAGGGTTTCCAGATTCATCAGAGGATTAACTGATGAGCTCCTCGGTGGTGAATGCTCTTTTAGGTTTTAGGCTTCGGTTGAAGGAGATGGGTAACTAGGGGCACACTTTTGGAGGCTTCTCTGTCTCTCTCTGGGTCTCTGTCTGTCTGTCTCTATCTCTCTCTCAACCAATTAACCACTGACTGAATGGTCTGAAACTGTGAGCCAAAATAAACCTTTTCTTCTTGACAGCAACACTAACTAAATAAATGAATAGCTATAACTTTATGGCAGAAACTTAACAGTTAAGAAATTGCTTCTTATGGATAAGTAAGAAAACTAGTTTCTTGAGATGGGATTTACATCTGGTAATGATTTTGTGACACTGTTGAATGACAGCAAGGGATTTAAAATATTACATAAACTTAGTTCATAAGGCGAAGAACTGAGGGACTCCAACTTGAAAATTAATTTTACTGTGGATAAAATGCTATCAAATAGCATCACATGCTAAGAGAAATCTTTCATGAAATGAGGAATCAATTGAGGCAAACTTGAATCCTGTGGAATTTTAAGAAATTGCTGCCACCACCCCAACTTTCATCAGCTAGTACCTTGGTCAGTCAGCAGCCATTAGCCTCTAACAGCAAAGAGATTTTGTCTTATTGAAGCCTCAGATGATCATTAACATTTTTTAATGATAAAGTAATTAAAGTATGTTCTGTTTTAGACACAATGCTATTATACACTTAACAGATTCCAGTGTAGTATAAACATACCTTTTATATGCACTGGGAAACCAAAATCAAAATCACGTGACTCACTTTATGGGGCTATCCACTTTATTGCAGTCGTCTGGAACCAAACCTGCAGCATTTCCAAGGTCTGTTATGTACCAGTTATTCTTGTTACCCCTGACAGGCTGTATTACACAGACAAGTCACTTCATCTCCCACATGCAGACTGTGCGAAAACAAAAGGGCAGGGGCCACGGGGTCACAATACCTGTCCCTACGTGGGCGGGAGACTATCAGGCTTCTAGTCAGATAAACTATTCCAGAATTCCCCAGAAAAGCAATAAATAACTGAAGGTATTATTATCCCCGAAGATAATCATTTATTTTCTCCTCAAAAGGAGATGACTGGCTGCTCATCAACTTAAAGGCTGAGCCATAATTTGTTTAAGCCTCCAGCTTCAACAAGACTTGCAATGTTTAAAATTTCCCAGGGCCTCAGGCCTAACTTTGGCTTTCTCATACCTGAATGGAGTAGGATTTTAATGGTACACATTTAACTAAACTCATTACTCTATAGACTGGTAGGGGCAGAAGAATGGAGGAGGGAGAACAGTGGCTTCTGCCCTAACAGACCATAATATCCTTCTTCTTCCAGGCTCCAGGGTCCCTGTTCTTTCACATCTCAGCTCTTCTCCTTCTCCACTTGGTGAAGATTACCAGCCCCTTGGGTCCTCTTCCCCATGGTCCTAAAACTCACAGGACAGAGCAAGTGTTCTTTCTCTGGGTCCTCGAAGTACCTCCTACACACCGGCTTCCTAGCATCTCCCAAACAGAACACCAAACTGGTGGATGAGGTGGGTTTTTTCCACTCAGCAATCCCAGAAGCTTCTGTCTCTGTTGGCTCTAATAAGCAAAGTAGCGCACAAGCCTGACTGTTGCCACATGTTGTGGGAAGAGCCTTCACTCACCAGTGACCAAAACTTTAAAAATCCAATCACACATGCACAAACTTCCAGTAAAACAAACAAACAAAAAACCTCATAATAAAAAAGTGCACTCTTCTTTAAAAGACAAATGATGTGGAGGCCATGGAAATTGACCAGCACAGGAAAAGATGTTGGAATAGGTGGTGGCACCAACAACCGACAGTGGCTTCCAGGACACTGGGCCATTCACAGGGTGGAGCCCAGAGCCTTGGAGGGCAGGGCAATATCCTTCTAAATTTTGAAAACAAAAGACAAGCAGTAAGAAGGAAACTGACTCTTTTCTCCTCTATTTCCTCTCTGCAAAATTGTTATGTTTATTTCCTAAATACAGGTTCTCTCTCTCTCTCTCTCTCTCTCACACACACACACACACACACACATTATGAGGAACAAAACTCAAAAGTCACCAAAGAGTGGGAAGAATGACTATCTTCTTCCCTTGTTTCTAGCCCATCCAAGTCGCTCCTGCCTCCCTCTGCTGCAGAGTTAGTGACTTCTGCTTGAGCGCCCTTAAAAACAGCCATGCATTTGCCACACTGGTAAGGTAAGAGGCCCCTTGGGAAAGAGCCCATTCCATCACTTTGTCAGCCCATGAAACACCCTACCCACCATAGTACGAGCACTTGGGACGCTCTGGGCTCTGGGAGTCTGAGCAGCAGACATAGGTATGCCCTCACAGTGCACCTGGACGGCGCCATTACCTCAGATGTTAACCATAGAAGTTGAGCGCTCACCTTACACGCCCTGCCTCTTCCTAAATTCAGAGCTTTCTTGCCTTGTTTCCAATCATTTTATTTTTCTGAGACTATCTTTAGAAATGGTAATGAAGTGAGCACTAAGTCTCACCATAGTAGAAGTGCCCCATGCAAAACAGCAATACAATGAAAAAATAATTGATCAATTGTGGGCTGAATGATGTCTTTCACATTAAAAGCCCAGCCTCGCCTCGGCCAGGCATGGTGGCTCACATTTGTAATCCTAGCACTCAGGAAGCAGAAACAGGAGGATTACTGCAACTTCACAGTGGGCTATACAGTGAGTTGAGGACCAGCTTGAACTACAAAGCGAGACCTTGTCTCAAAAAACTAAAAAAAACAAAAAAACAAAAAAAAAACCAGCCTCCAGTGCCTCAGGCTGGACAGTACTTGAAGAAGAGACTTTGGAAGAGGACAAACAAACATACAGGGACATTGTGTGAGGACACAGGGTAAAGAGAGCACATCAGGTTCAGAAAGCCTCAGGGGAAACCAAGCCTGCTGTACCTTGAACACCAGCCTCCAGAGCTGTAAGAGAATTAAATTTCTGTTGCTTAAGTTTCCTACTCTGGTGGTCACAGCCACCACCACCACCCAGCAAATAAATACAGGAATAAATGCATTTAAAGTGTTTGTAGTTGCATTAGCAATAGATACTGTTAGTAGGTCAGGCAGGACTATAATTCAGAGTCAAACAGGACTCATGAGTTCATATGTGACAAGCAAAAGATTTACTAAGAGCTTTATAAGGAATGGAAGCTTCTAAGGAGCTTCCCATCAAACACCAAATACTAATTAAAACTTGATGGAGTCTTATCAGTGAGTATCACCGGTTAGAGAACTAGGGGACCCTGTGTACACCATTAAGTAAGAAGCGATGAGGACACACAGCTCATCACTTCCATGATGGTTCTGCTAGATGTGCAAAACCTGAGAAACCCAAAATAACGGATGCACCCTCCGCAAGTGTCAGGGTCATGAAAGTCAAAGGCAGGATGAGGAATGTTCCAGACTGGAAGGGAATTAAGTGGCCTGGTGGTCCCAAATGCATTGGACAACCTTAATGTGATTTTTGTTTTGCACAGAAGCGTATTATATATTGGGTCCAAGTTGAAGCTCTTCTAAATAGGTCTGAAGGTAGTCATGTACCAATGCTAATTTTCTGATTTCCACCATGGTTTATTAGGATTCTGTACAAAAACATTATTGTTAGGGCTGAGGATTTAGCTCAGTGTTTCCAGCACCAATCTTGTAAGCACAAGGGCCCAGTTTCGATCCCAGGTAACCATATGCAACAATGCCAGGCATAGTGACTCATGCCCATCAACAATCAGTACCACATACCACAGTGCCAGGCATGATGGCTCACACTCATAATCCTAGCACTCAGGAGGCAGCGAAAGAGGATTGCTGTGAGTTCAAGGTTTGCCTGGGCTACATAGTGAGCTCAGGGACAGCCTGAACTATAAAAGTGAGACCCAGTCTAAACAAAACAAAACACATTATTTTTGGTTGGAAACTCATACTAAGTTATTTACAAGGCAAAGAGGTATCTTGTTCCCTGCCTGCTTTCTGATAGTTCAGGGGAAAGATGCTATGCACTGTACTTGCAACTTGCCAATAAGTTCATAAATTTTAAATTTCATAAATTCCAAATAAGTGGAAAGATATACATATCTAAAAACAGTGGAACATTTGATCTGTTACAGGATACAGTACTTGACTGGACAATTTATAACCATTAAAAACAACAGTGTAAATGGACATGGTGGCACAAGCTGTAATCTCAGCACTAGGAGAGGCAAAGTCAAGAAGACTGCAAATTTGAGCCCATCCCAGGCAACCTAGTGGCTTAGCAAGACTTTGTTCATCTCAAAATATAAAAGAAAAGGGCTGGAGATTCAGCTCTGTGGTTCTGGTGCCTGTCTTGCAAGCACAAGGGCCTGGGTTCGATCCCCCAGTAACCACATACAATACTGTGCATGAAGACTTACGCCAAGCAGCAATCACTACCACATACCCCAAAACAGTGGCAGGTGTGGTGGCTCATGTCTGTAATCCCAACACTCGGGAGGCAGAGACAGGAGGATTGCTGTGATGTGAGTCTGAGGCTGAGCTCAGGGCCAGCCTAAACTACAAAGAGAGACCATGTCTCAAAAAAAAAAAAATAAAATAAAATAAAAAATAAAACAAAAAAGGGATTAGGGATACAGCTCAGTGTGAAAGCTTTGAGTTTCAGTTCAACACTAAAAAAAAAAAAAAAGATGGTTATAAAAAGAGGTAGTCAACAAAAAGTGTTCATGGCATATTAGCATGATCACATATATGAGAAAATGGAAGAACATACAGTGCTCCTTTTTATCTGTCGGGGATGAGTTCCAGGACCTTGTGAAGACTATTGTATAAAACTACATATAAATCTATATACATCTTCCAGTACACTTTCAATAATGTCCACATTACTCATACTACCTCACAAAATGTAAATGCCTCATAAGTAGTTGATACAGTCCATTGCTTAAGTATTAATGATTTTAAAAGTATGCATGTGTTCAGTACAGATACAGTTTTTCCCTAAATATTTTCTCCCACGGTGGGAATCCCCACAGGCAGAATTCACTGTCGGGGAAGCCATTTACTCTGCTGGTGTGATAAGAAAGCATTTCAATTTTTATTTTCTTCTTGGTACTGTTTCCATACTAGATACTGACATTATATGTGTTAACTTTACAATTAGGTAAAAAAAAAAAAATCAAGCTGAGAGGCATGAGTTCCTTTGAACTGTCACTCTCTTTAATGAAGGTCATTATCCAAGAGCAAAAGCAGGGCTATCACAGAGGCCTCGTGCCAAGGGGCCCAGGAAGAGTAAGGAGGCTAAGGGCTAAGGACTGGACGAGTCAGGGCTACTGAGGTGAGAACTATCCTCTGAACCCTCACCAGAATTGCTGTTCAGCTACCCAGGGGGCCCTGGCAGGTGCCCAGACCATGACCCAACCAGTAACACGAGACCAGGTAAGAACAGATCGAGAATACAGTGTACCCCAAAGACTCCTGCCTTTTCTTTCTGCTTTTTGCTGTTTACCTTAGAGCCCTATCAAACCAACAGCTTGATATAGGGCAGTGGGGCGGGGTATGAGTGACTCTGGTAACGCTATAGCCCACAAGTTTTCCCTTGCTCTAGAAGTCACTTCTAATAAACTAATTTACTCACCAAGTTAGATTTGTCTGACTCTGTCTTGGACTGTCAACTTCCTCCCAGCTCTGAGGCAGACCTGTCATTTAGTCTCTGGGAAATGCATCCCTCAGAAATGCTGAGGAAAAGTGTAAAGGTTGAAATGCTGAAGTGGAGGCTGGGATGAAAGTTCTAACTCAGAAACAGAAGGGCAGTGGCCATGCCTACGCTGGCTAGTACATGTCCTACATCTAACTGGACAGAAGGACTCCACATGGGAGTCGCTTCTCCCTGTCACACCAGAGGAGAAGCTACTGAACTAGCATGAAGCAGCTTCTAATACTGTCTGAGAACCTGGAACTGACCCCTCAGCCTCGGCAATACCCTGTGACCGGGCCACTGGCTGCCCTGGGTGCTGGGAGACAGTCTCCAGCCCACCACAAACAGGAAGGAAAAAACACTAAGTGAGATCATGCAGACTTACACTTAACTTAAAAATGAAAATGGGCAAAAACCAAGCAATATGCTGTTTAGGGATGTGTTATGTACTAAGTTGCATCCCTCTAAAATTTCATGTGGAAGTCTTAACCCCAGGACTTCAAAAGATGCCTGTACCTGGAGAAGACATGTTTAAAGGTATAACTGCTAAATTAAATTACTAGGATGGCCCATGATGGCCCACTACAACAAATGGTACCCCTTAGGAGAGATTACCTGCCCAGGCAGGACTCAAACTTAACTGTTCTCTCATCTCAGCCTCTAGTCCCCAGTGGAGCAACAAAGGGTGAGAGTAAGGGTGCAAACAGACACAGAAGGACAATTATGTAAGGACACAGTGAGAAGACAGCCAAGTACGGCCTCGGAAGAAAGGTCTCAGGGGAAATGTACCCTGTGGACACCTTGGACTCAGACTCCAGCTTCTAGAACTGGAAGACAATACACTTCTGTTGTCTGGAACACAGTGACTGGCCAGGAATGCACGACACCGCATGATAGAGCAGTCATGGTCTTTAAAGATGCCAAGTCCCAAAAACCTTCACAGACCCAAATAACAGTGAGTTTCTTCAAGTGGGTGGCAGATGGCCAGAGTCCTCCCAGTGCCATGTGTCTTTGTTGTTTGGCTGATCCTTTGGTGTGGATGACAGACAACTTCCAAGGTGACAGAGAGCAGTATATCTGTGAATGGAACTGCAAGATGGTACCCACTGGCCACTGGGAGTCCTTCAAGTTAATTAAACTCAAATCAAAATGTGGTTCATCAGTGGCATGATTCATATTTCAAGCACTCGAAAGCCACGTGAACCTGGAGGCTACTGATTTGGACATAAAATCCACTTACCCTATATAGGATATTTTTATCACAGTTGAAAATTGTACTGGACAGTACTACTCTGTTGAACATGACCGACCAATGATCTCATTATGAGACACCTGAGGATTGGAATCCTCTTCATATAAGACACTATGCTATGATCTTGCTATCACCTTCACATCAATGTCATTGAGTCCAAAAATTACTGCATCTTGGCCACTGAGAAAGAACAAAACCCAGAAAGAAAAGCATGCTCCCTATCCAGCCATTTTGTTAGGATAAATGTCACTGGACATTGGATGCCCAGGGCACACCAGTGGTCTGTTTATGAGGGCAGTCAAGGTGCCCAAGTAATGATCTTTTTCATGCCCAATGAGTCTCACCACTCTGTCTTCCGTCTTTCTGTTCCAACTGTCCCCTCATTCACGGCCACTTCGCCAAAGCCACCTCACCTAACTTGGGGAGCATATCCAACCAGCAGGGCAGGAACAAACCAGCCAAGGCCCTTGCAATGCTCCTTTTGGATGTGCCCAGCAGTGACAGGTAAGGGCAAATCTTCTTGTGACAGGGACCCTAGCGTCCTCCAGAAGTCAACAGGAGATGATGCAGAAATGATTTATCTAATTAGCCCACAAAAAAGATTACTTCACTTATTCTCCACTTACCCTTGATTAGTTTTTAAAACAAAGCTGGCCTGTGGGTATGGAAATTCAGTATTTTATATTCTCTATTCCTTGTGTCTATTTTTCTTAGACTTCTAATTTTTTTTTTTTTTTTTTTTACGGGAATCCAGGGCCTCATCAATGCCAGGCAAAAGCTGAGTTGCATCCCTCACCTTTAAAATAGTTTTTAATACTTTTGGAATAGCAGGGCTGAAGGGCTTTATCTAAATCATCTCCAATCTGACAATATCTGATAAACTGATCCTTCTCCTGGATTTCTGGCTGGCACTGGAGCTGACGCATCCCTTGGGCTGTCAGGCACAGCCAAGACCTTCCCATTCACACACCTCGACACCCTTCATTTCTAGTTTGGCAAAACTTTTGAGTCTTTTTTCTTAAATGAATGTCTAAGATATAATCTAGATAAATATTCAAATACAATAAATTAAATCTAATAAGCCTTTGAACCAATTTTCTCATCATATTTTCTAAATTAAGTCACCAACTTCCTGGGCTGAGAAGGTGATTAATTGATGGGGAGATGGATTTTATTGCCTTAACTCAACAATTTCTGTGTTGTCAGGCGAAGCTCACTAAGCCTTCTAACTTAAAAAGCTGGCAAGCCTTTAAGCTGGAGGCCCCAGACCTGAAAGTTCTCAGAACCTAACCTAATAAAGCCAGCTGCTCTTATGTTCCACCTTCTCTCTCTGCGGCGTGAGCCTTTGCATGTCCAAAACCTTCTTTCTCTGCGGCGTGAGCCTTTGCATGTCCCTTCTCTCCCATTTGTCAGTGAAATCCAAGGAAGACAACCCAGCCTCCAAATGGCAGCAGTGGCCACAGCTGGCCAGGGAGGAACAAAGGGCGAGGTGAACAAAGGCCAAAGGGCAGCAGAAAAGATGTTTTGTTTTTTTTCTAAGGTGCCTCTGAGGAAGCTTTAGGGGAGGAGAGGGGAGAGGTGGGAGCCTGTCGTTCTGGAATAAGCACCTTCAAAGCTTTTCTCTTAATCCAACCTGAATTCCCAGCACACATCTTCATCTCTCTGGGAGGTGGCAGCCACAAGGCCTGAGATGCGCCACACCTGACCAGTCTGTTCCTGCAGCCACCAGGGATACTGCAGGTGACTGTAACAGGACGCGACTCAAAACCAGGGGTGTTTATAAATGCCCGGGTGAGGGGAAGATCTGAAAGGATTTTGCTTCTCACCAAAATGTAACTCCCAAACAGAAACAGTGGGACAGCCTAAGGCTAATGAAGAAGCCCCGCCCCCAAGTCCTGAGTTTTCCTGGGCAGAACCACTTTGATGACTTTTAATTAACCAGCCCAAGCAAAGGTCAAACGTTTAAATCCTGCTTGAGTAAGAAATAAAAGTCATAGCGAAACAGCAAAATGTGAACTTGGGTCAGGCTGTGGGGGGAGCTTAGGAGATGGAGGGGGCGGGGGAAGGGGACTCAAAAAGAATTAACACATATTATGTACAGAACCAACTCCACAAGGGGAATGGAATCATTACACACTGCAAACACGGACTGATAAAAATTAAAAATTTTAAAGATCAGTTTAGGCGTGATGATGGCAGTACGGTTATTGTTTTTTTTTTTTTTTTTAAAGGAGCCATTAGCCCCTTCACACACAGGTAACACGTTCAGGAACGAAATCGTGGTCATTCCATCTGGAAAGGAGCTGGAGGCCACAGTGTGAATACTGCTTGTGCACAGGTCCATGATGATCCACTCCGGGGGGGAGGGTGGCAGGAAAGGGCCCTACTGAGAGTTCGTGTCCTTCTTGCCCCTCTGTGGTCAGAGGTGCTGACTGAGTCTTGGCCAGGACTGGACTGTGCTGATGGCACGTGTTGGTGGTGGTCATCAGTGTCTGTCTACACTCCCGACTCCACATGGCAATATCTGTCTACACTACAGACTATACCACAATCTGTGTCTAGAGTGGACACTGCGTCACAGTCTGTCTTGCACTGCGATCGGTCTACAGCGCAGTTTCTGTGCGATCACTTTTGTCCTCTCCACAAAGGAAGGCTGCTTGCTCCTCCAGCTCCGTCTACACTGTGGTCTGAGCACCTTCTGGAGGACTCCACTCCCCCTACTCCCTGCAGAGTTTCTTCCCCCTTCCTCCAAGGCTGAACCCCGCCTCCACCCCATCCGGAAGAGATTTCTGACCTCTACTTCTCCAGAGATACAAAACCAAATTCCATTCCTGGGATGAGATTTCTTTTCTTTTCTCCTTAAGAAAATTAGATTTTCTAGCTTGGGGTTGGGAAGGGTGTAATTGCAGGGCTCCCGGCCAGCAGCTGGGAGATTAGCAGATGAAAGAAAAAGATAACGTTACCTGCTGGGGTGTCTTTCTTCTCACCGCAGGTCACGAACCCATTAATTACCCGTAAAGCCAGCAGGAGAAGAGGGCTGGCAACACACAACACTGACCACAGAAAGCCTCTCCCCAGACAGTGGAAAGGCAGCATCCATTTCTGTGAGTCAAGCTCTAATTGATAACGGTCAGAAAATTCCAACTCTTGAAGAATCTGACGCTTGACAGTTTTAACCCCCACCCCCAGCTCCCAGAGCAGATCCACAAATCCAAGGCCTGATAGGCCCCAGTGGATGACAACCTTCCATCCTGGTCCCTGGGTATAGGTATGAGGAAAATAAAGCCCTTTAGGAATATGTTTCTACTGTTCATTTATTTCCAAGTTTTGATCTCATTTTTCAGTTTAGGAGATACTTTATTTTCCTATGTAATATTTCAATATATCCCCTAAAAAGTGAATATCATGTTCCTTCCTCAGTCCCCGCTCCAAAATATATACACTGACTCTAAACTGTTACTAACACAGTATATCCCACTTCCATTATTTATCTCAAAGCAACATACAAAATTGCTTTGTGGGGGTTTGACCTTTACATAAATATCAAGTCACATGCATCCTCCTACGAGTTCCATTTCCTATACAACACCATGCTGTGAGAGTCACTGCATGTGGATCCAGTTGGAACATGTGGCTCCAGTTAATAAATAAATCAAAAATTTTCCATTTCTCTATCAGTGGTAACTTGGAATATTTGCAGTTGTTTTTTTTCAAATCCAACAAACTATGCAACCTCCTTTCACAACGCTCTTGCACCCTTGTTTGTAGGTGTGTGTGGGGGGGGGGGTAAATTCCTAGCAATGGAACTGCACCAAGTAGTGGGGGTGCAATCCCACTTTCCAGACCAAAAGTGCAAAACTGCCCCAGGAGTGACCAGGGTATGTCCATTAGCCCCTTCAGTAATTTCTTTCTCTAGGACACATTTTTCCCTACACTCAGCATTGTCAGACTATATTTTGGGAATTTGATGGAGCAAAGTGATACCTCCTTGTGATTTTAATTTGTGTTTGCCCAGTTGGTGACTTTTGAAGGCTTCCTCCTACTTAAGCTGCTGGTCTATACTTTCAAGATCCATTTAGAGTAGAACTGATTATGGGCTTAGGGGAACACATTTGAAGGTACAAACAACAGACTATAAACAACATAGACCTACAGGGGGAAGACGATCTACATCAGCAGGGGCAGATGTGGGGAGAGCTAACCAGGCAGTGATCACAGCCTTTTCCTCTGAAGCTGCTCTCCTCTCATGCATGAGGACCAGTGGCTCCAGAAACACCAGGAACACCTTTTCTTAGGCTAATGCCTCTGTCCTCTCCAGGCACAAGTG
The DNA here is from genome assembly GCA_004026965.1 of Petromus typicus. Taxonomy (NCBI): domain Eukaryota; kingdom Metazoa; phylum Chordata; class Mammalia; order Rodentia; family Petromuridae; genus Petromus; species Petromus typicus. Next base: position 20,488 of record PVIR01021592.1, read on the forward strand.
AGGAAAGGTTGTGATGAGATGAGAGCAAAAATGCTTCTCTCTTCCCTGTTTGTACAACCTCCACCATATTGCTCTTGCAGTCAATTCAGCCATGCCTTCTACTCAACAATGATGGAATAAATGTGCATCCATGTGCAAGGAGACAAAAGGTAACCAGAACACATGACTGAGAATAAATCAACAGTTTTCCAGAGAGGAGGCGGCCATGCACAAGGACTTCCAACAGGCTGTGTTCTCCATAGGAAGCAAACACTTTTCTTCCCCAAAGAAAACACTGGCTTCCAGCTTTGGAAGAGAAGAAGGTATAACAGTTGCCAACCAAGGGATTTGATGGCCTGCTTTTCCCCTTTTTAATGTTTATTGCTCTGCCCATTTTTTGCTTTGTGTTCTAACTGGTTCTGAACAGATCCTTGGAAACACAGATAATCACAGAGTAACTTCCTTTGGATGAGATATAGAGTAATGAAATAAAAGAACCACTGTTGACAAGACAATGAATAAAACATTCTATCCTGATGGTTTTCCAAGTGAAGCTGAGACCCACAGGATAACTCAGAGGATTCAGGAAATTCATGAGCTGCGACTTTGGCCTCTAATCCCAGACCTTGGGCAGGGAGTGCCTCAGGGCCCCTAGCACCTAACTGTTGGGCTCCTATATTGATCAGACCTATAAATGGACACAATGGAAGTCCCTGTCTCAAGTCTACATCATAAAGTGCAGTCACTCCACTGGGTACTGAGTAGAAATGTCATCACCATACCTGGCCACATGACATACTAGACACCATGGGGTGGAAATGGAGTTGCCTTGGCATCATCACTGTCAGGAAGCCTGACCTTGGCCCACTGCGCCCTCCCCCCTCGCCCCTGTGGTGGGTGTAGACAAATCCCTGTCCTGTGCCTGCTACAAACTGCCAATATCTACTAATGCATGAGGACTCCAGAATACACTTTTAGTTCTTCCCAGCCAAAGCACCCAATGGGATCATGAAAAATATTAAAATCAACATCAGACTCTAATATTAGTATATCTGCTGCCAAAGCAAGTATAAATTTTTTTTTCAGTGCTTGGTATTGAACTCAAAATCTTGGACAAGCTGGACAAGCACTCTACAGGGTTCTATATGACAAACTCTATGAGACCAAGGAGGGAAAGAAGATGCCAGCTGTGCCAGTTGAAGGAAACCAGCAAGAGCAACAGTGTCTGTGTTTTGTTTTGACAGACTGTCCTTTCATTGAAAATGGAAATCTCTTTCCTTCCCTCAGTTTCTGTAAAAGTCTAAAGAGAAAAATCATTGTGTCTACAGTACACCTCAAAAGCTGCTTGTAGGGATGCCAAACAGGATGACCAGGTCTCCCCTGTAAGCAAAGATCTGGGTACAGCTCCCAGGGAGCCACTGTCAACCTATATAGCAAGGAAATGCTAAGCCACTATGTAGCAACTTCTGCCACTTCCCACCAAGCCAAGGAGGGAAACACTGAGGATCTCCATGGTATCATTCTTCTGTCAGAACATTTCACACACCTCCTCAACACTGTGTAACAAGCTGGGCCGGTACCAGCCACTTCCATTCACCAGCCAGAGCTCCCTAGACACCCCCTACAAGAGCAGAAGGAGGCGGCTCTGCTCACCCCCAATCTCAAGAGGAGCCATTTGCCAGATCTCTCTGGCTGCTGTTGTAACTACTGAGCACAGATGGGCTTCAAAGGGATAAAGACGAGCCATCCACACACACTGACTCTGTTAAGACACCGCGCTTCCAGCTGCAAAAGGATCTCTTCTATCCAGACAGCCATTTCCTCCCCTGGTTTGTGGTGAGCATCACCATTCTATGCATGACACACTTCATTTTACATGACACTTTTCTAAGAAATGCTGACTCTGGCTGCCTGGGAAAAGTGGCTGGGTTTTAGCAGTTTGAGATCAAAGAACCACTCGCTATTCACCCTTCACCACTCACAGCCAGCTCCCCCCAACCCAAACCTCAAACACCTCCACAGGCTCCGTGGGGTCTGGGAGTGGGGGACAATCCCCCAGGAAGGCAAAGCCTCCTTTCTCTGAGAGAAAAGACCAGACAGCTGAATTGCATCTTATAGTGGGACACTCACTCTGGAAAGGGGGAAAAAAAAGCACTCAGCGATATCTTCACAGTGGAATGAGAATTCTCCAGATAAAGAATGCAGCGTCTTCTCCCACATAACTTTTTCTTTTTTTTTTCTTTGAGATGCCCTAAAATCTCTCAAACCAAGATCCCAAAGCTACTATCTTACATGCACTTGAACGTCTTGTGCAAAGGAGGGAAGAGCTAAGCCCGCTCCTCATACACGCAGCACCAACCTTTGACCCCACCAAATGACCCTCAGACACAGCTGAGTTTCTGTCCTCATCTGTCTCCCACTTAGCCATTACGTCAGTGGATATGGGCTGCTTTTACAGAGACCCACCGATGGGGTGCTTTCAACAACAGTCATTTATCACCTCGTAGCGCTAAGGGCTGGAAGTCCAAGCTCAGGTGTGGGCACAGTGGTTTCTCTGGGGCCATCTTCTCCCTGTACCCCACAGGGCTACCCCTCTGTATATGTCTGTGTCCTAATAACCTTTGGTCACAAGGACAGCAGTCCGCTGGACGAGGACCCACCCTGACCCCCGACTATGGACCTCACTCTTGCTTCTTTAAATGCCTTCATTCCAAACACAGTCACATTCTGAGTTCCCAGGGGTCAGGAGTTCAACATATGCATTTGAGGAGGTGCGATGTTATCCAGGCTATCACAGTTGTCTATTTCTGTACCAGCATCACAGGATTCCAATCTTTAGAGGCTCAGTCTTTTGCTAGAGTTTAAACGCCCTGCACCAAACTCATTTTGAAATTTAAATCCCACTGTGATGTATTAGGATGGTGAAACTTAATCTAACTGTCCTATCTGAAGGTAAGATTCTAACTGGATGAAGCTATGCTTTATAAGAAGAGATAGGGGGCCAGGGATTTAGCTCAGTGGTTCTGGCACCTATTTTGCAAGCGCAAGAGCCAGGGTTCGATATCCTGGTAAACATATACAATACTGGGCATGCGCCCAACAGCAATCAGTACCACATACCACAGTGCTGGGCGCAATGGCTCATGTCAGTAATCCCAGCACTCGGAGGCCAGCCTGAATTAGAAAGGGAGACCCAATCTCAAAAAAAAAAAAAAAGAGGTAGAGAGACCGTAGATAGGACATCTGTCTCTCCTGGAGGCTGCAGTGTCCTCCAGTGAGAAGGCACTTGCCAGATGTGGCCACCAGACCTTGAATACTAAGAGATGGATCAACTTTCATTTCTTATTCCTTACTCAAGTTTGTGGCTTTGAGTGACAGCAAAAGAAAACAGATTTCAGACAACTGTGCGTTGGTATCTAGTAGGACAACTATTGCTCATTTTCACAATAGCCTCCGCCTTTTTAGGGTTTATGCTTCTAGATAAACTTTATAGAGTCAGCTCACTGGTTTCTTGACAGTGCCTTTTGACATTTTGATTAACAGTGCACTAGTGAATAGATTATTTGGCAAGAACTGTCGTTTTCACAGATATGAACCTCCCAAGACAACAACATAGTTTCTCCTTTCATTTCAGGCTTATCTGGCGTCCTTAGGCAAAATCTACTGCTTTTTTTGATAGATGTTGCACGTTTCTTGCTAGATGAGCTCTGAGTGTTTCCATTTTGGGTTTTAGTCACTAAGCGGATGGAGTTTTGGTGTTCATTCAAATCCAGCTGCTTACTAAGAGCTCTCCTTAAGGACAGCTTCAAAATTATCAGCTGATTCTCTTGAACTTCCCGCTGCCTACAAATAAAAACTTTCTCCAGTCTTTCCTAATTATCATGCTGGTGAGGTCTCCCAGAACAGCACTGGACAATAACAGGAAGAACAAATATCTCTATCTTGTCACCTGAGTGCTTTATCCTGAAATATAATATTCACTATAGATTTCTGAAAGATAAGTTACCTAGGTCAGTTTTGCTAGTTTGTCTCAACAGGGAAAAAATTCTGAAATTTGGCACACACATTTATAGCATCCGCTGAGTTTATTTTTCCTTCTAGTCTGTCGGCATGGATTACAGTATTTAAATGCTGAGCCATCAAATTCCTAGGATAAACCTTTTTATTGTTGTAGTTGTAACATATTACCAGGCCTTCCTTGCTAAGGTCTCTACAGGATGTTTACATCTGTATTTTCAAGTGCTCAAAACACATCTGTGTTCAGTATTTCAATTTTCAACTGCTGCATAGTAAATGGGCTCAAGCTTGGCAGCTTAAAACACCAACTATTTATTAGCTTTAAGTCTATAGGTCAGGAGTTCAAGAACAGCATGGCTGGGTTCCCAGCTTAGGGCCTTAAAAAGCTGAAGTCAAGGTGTCGGCAAGAATGTGTTCCTTTTTGGAGTCTCAAAGGAAAAAACAAATCCATTTCCAGGCTCTTTCAGGTTGTTGTCCCAATTCACTTCTTTGGGGCCGAAGGGCTTGACATCTTTGTTTCCTAGCTGGTGGTCAGCTGGAGCCTCCCTAGAGGCCTATATGCTTTGTCCTGTGCAGCCCTCCATCAAAAGCCAGCACCAGCAACTCAGGTTCTTTTTCATAGTTCTAACCTCTGACCTCTAGGCCAAGACTTAAAGGGCTCCTGTGATGAGGCCAGGTTGATTGGACACATAACAGAAACTCATGACAAAAGAGAAAGGAATGCAACCTCATGGCATGCCTGGAAGGACACAATGTGTGCCCTCCAGAGCAGGACAAGTGACATCTTCAGTTCTGCCCAGCACGTGCAGCAAGACACTACAGTCCAGGGACAATTCCAACTCCTGGCATTGTCAGCTCTGACCCCTCCTCCTGCTTGTGCTTCAGTATTCTCATTTGTATTTTTGAGGGTTTTTTGTTCTGTTTTGTTTTTGTTTTTGAGACAGGGTCTCACTCTGTAGTTCAGGCTCACTCTGAGCTCGTTATGTAGTCCAGGTGAGCCTTGAACTCACAGCAATCCTCCTGTCTCTGATTCCTGAGTTCTAGGAGTACGGATGTGAGTCACTATGCCCAGGATTGTTATATGTGGTTACTGGGAATTGAACTCACGACCTTGCACTTGCAAGGCAGGCACCGGAAACACTGACCTAAATCCCGGCCCAGTATCCTCATTCGTTAAGTGGAGCAACTGTGACAATGGGTTGCAGCAGGATGAAATGGGTTACTATATATAAAGAGTTCAGAATGGCACCTAGGCCCTAGTAAACCACCTATACATTGGATGCAAAGATTTTCAGAATGGCAGATCCCTTTCCTTCTGTGTCAATCTTGGGAAGGTCTGGTATGTGTGCTATGCAGTAGATTGGTAAATTTACCAGTGATTATTCTTCAACTTCTAATCAACACAAGGTACCAAATTTAAAATTAAAAATCTACCTGTAGAGCCAGGGATTTAGCTCAGTGTTTCTGGTGCCTGCCTTGCAAGTCCAGGGTCCCAAGTTTGATCCCCAGTAACTACATATAACAATGGTAGGCATGGTGGCTCACGCTTGTAATCCCAGCACTCGGGAGGCAGAGGCAGGATTGCTGTGAGTTCCAGGCTTGACTGGGCTTCATAGTGAGCTTAGGTTGAGCCTGAATTACAAAGCAAGACCCTGTCTCAAAAAAAAAAAAAAAAAACAACAACAACAAAAATATATATATATGTATATGTATATATATAAATATATATACATATACATATATATATTTATATACATACACAGCAGGAACTGGAATGTGCTTCTTGGATCTCACACTGCCAGGAAGTACAGTCAATGCCCTGGTTGCACCTCAGACTCCATCTCCAAGATGGTCCCTTTCCCACAAGAGGGGAGATATAAAGGAAACTTTGGACAGCTGGCACTGTTCACTTGAGGATACCCTGACATCAAAGTTTGGTGCACCCAGAACAGCAGACAGGTTCTACTGACCTTTCATTCCCTTCTCCTTCTACCCAGGTCACAGCCTCCCACCCTCCAACCTCTCCCCCCTGCTCCCAAATTCTTTGCTCAGAATCACTCCCCTAACAAAGGCTGGCATACCTAACTGCCTTTTGGGATCTGTTTACTGAAAGAACCAAACTAAGACTCACATGCATCCCAGAAAATCACTCATATATGACACTCCTTGGTCCACCAGTGCTGTCGATTTTATCTTCCAACATGTTCCCAGATCCCAGACTCTAGCTCCCTCACCCTCCAGCCTTGTCATCCAAGCTACATCCTTTCCTTTGCCACATGCAATTTTTCAGAGCATCTCTTCCAACCTGTAACTGTGATTAAATGTACATAATACAAAACGGTATCCCCTTAACCAGGTTTAAGAAAATAGGTACATTTGCACTGTTGAGCAGTCACCATCACCAATCATCTCCAGAACTCTTTCATCTTACAAAACTGAAACTCTACCCTGATATGATTTGATTCTAAAACATTCCCCACAAAGGCTAATGGTATGGAAGGGCCGGTCCTCGATGCCACCATGTCAACTCTTTCTTCTTACGAAACTGAAAATCCACCTGATATGATTTTATTCTGAATCATTTCCCCTAAAGACTCATGGTATGGAAGGGCTGGTCCTCGATGCCACCATGTTCAGATGGGGCCCATGGGAAGTGATCAGGATGTGCAGTGCCAGCCTCATCTACAGAGTCCTGGTTGCATGGGCTACCTACCCCAAGATGGGACATAGATGGGAAGTCACTCTAGGGGGAGTGACATTGGGACTGTACCTTGTCCTGGTTTCTTCATATCCTATTTTATTCCTGTATCTCTGCTGCTGACTGCCATGAGGTGAGCAGCTTCCCTTCCCCCACATCACCATGATGTTTTTACCTCCCCCCCCCACCCTAAAACCAATAGAATCAGTTAACTATGGACTGAAATCTCTAAAACTGTGAGCCAAAATAATTATTTCCTCGTTTAAATTATTTTGTTAGCTATTAACTTAGGTGTTAACTGACTAGCACAATACCTATTAGTGGGTGATTTTTATCCTGAAACCTGACCACAACATTGCCCTTCTCAAAGCTCATCCAAAACAGCCCAGTGACAGAAAATAAAAGCCAAGGTCTTGACATGGCCTCAAGACCTCCCTCAACCAGCCCCACTCTCAGCTCCAGCCCCCAACACAGCCTCTGATCATTCAAAATAGTCTTGCCAACCCCTGAACCCACGACACTTGCATAGGCCCAAGGTCATGATACTGTCATTCCCCGGCCTTTGAAGGTTCCTCCTCAGAGGTTCCCCATCTTGGGTTCCTTGGTTGCTTATCTCCAACCTTCACATAGGCAATAAGCCTTGGCCTCATCTGAAATCTCCCAATATCATGATTTGTGCCTTCAATACTGTGATTTTAGATTCTGAAATTGTATTACCAGGGAAGCAGAAAACTCTGGCCTTTTTAGTCCCTGGCAAATAATCATGTTTTCACTGAAAATTTTTCTTGACAACATCAAAGGCTGGATGTGAAGCCATAGGAAGCCTCCCTCATTCATTGCTGGGGGTAAGGGGTGCAGACTAGAGAGGCCCCATAGGAAGATAGTTTGGTGGTATTTAACAAAACCAAACACACTTACCGTACAAGCCAACAATCATGTTTCTTTGTATTTTGTGTGGATCTGAACACTCAGATCCACACAAAAATCTACATATGGATGTTTGTAACAACCTTTTCCACAAATCCCTAAGCCTGGGTGTAACCAAGATGTTTTCAGTGGGTCAGTGGATAAAGAAACTGGAACATCCACTTGACAGAATAGTAGTCAATACTAAAATTAAAAAAAAAAAAATGAGTTGTCAAACTATCTATGAAATGGGGTGGGGGAAACTTTAACACATATTATGAAGTGAAACAAGACAATCCGAAGTCTAGATGCTAGACAACTCCAACTCTATGGCATCTTCAAAGACCATGACAGTTTAGATCAGCAGTTGTCAGGGGTCTAGAGAGGGAAAGGCAACAGGTGGAACAAGGGGAAGGTTTAGGCAGTCACACTACCCAGAGTGATGCATGATGAGTACATGGATAAGGCAGAGACATGCCATATATTTGTCAAGACCCAAAGAATGTACAACCGGGAATCCTAACATGAGCTGTGGATATTAGGTGATAATGAGGTGTCAAAACATGTTCAAAGGTTGTAGCTAACACACCACTTGGTGTGGGTCATTTTAAGTCACAAAGTGCTATCTGGAAACTCTCTGTACATGTCTCTCAAGAAACTCTAAAAATAAAGATTATTTTTAACTAACTAACAAAAACCCCAATTCTCAGACGGGGGATTTAGCTCAGTGGTTCTGGCATCTATCTTGCAAGTGCAAGGGCCTGGGTTCAGTCCCCAGTAACCACATACAATACTGGGGTGGAGACTCACGCCCAGCAGCAATCAATACCACATACCACAGTGCCAGGCGTGGTGGCTCACGCCTGTAATCCCAGCACTCAGGAGGCAGAGGCAGGAGGATTGCTGTGAGTTTGAGGCTCACCTGGGCTACATAGTGAGCCCAGGGCCAGACTGAACTACAAAGCGAGACTCTGTCTCAAAAAAAAAAAAGATAAAATCCACACGGCCGGAGGGAAGTTAGGATATATGACTAAAGAAGTCTCTCAATCTGTTTTCCTTTCCAAGAAGAGAAATTTACGAAGTTTGTTGCTCTTGTATAGATGAAGAGGTTTGTCTCCCTGGGTCTGTCCCTCCTCAGACTTTC
>PVIR01021593.1:0-10372 GCA_004026965.1 Petromus typicus
TCATGGTTTCGGAGTCATAACAATCCATTTCAGAAGGAATTTCTTCAATGCCACCGTAACATCTCTGTTTCTCAAACAGTATATCATGGGGTTAAACATGGGTGTCACAATAGTGTAGAAAAGAGAGAGGAATTTGTCTGTTCTCGCTGAGTGAGTAGATTTTGGTCTCAAATATGTAATTATGCCTGATCCAAAGAACAAAGCCACCACCACGAGGTGGGAGGAGCAGGTGGAGAAGGCCTTGGTGCGCCCCGTGGCGGACGGCAGCTTCGTGATGGTCGAGATGATTTTCACGTAAGACCCAAGGATCAGCATAAAAGGGATAGTGACGACTATGAGTGCGATCACGTAGATCAGCACCTCGACCATGAAAGTGTCTCCACAGGCGAGGGTGAGGACCGGGGGGATGTCACAGAAGAAGTGGTTCAGCTGGTGACGTCCACAGAACGGGAGAGAGAAGACGGAGTAGGTGAACCCGGCGTGCACGGGGATTCCGCCCACCCAGCAGCCTCCCGCCAGCCGGGCGCACAGCCTGCTGCTCACGATGAGAGGGTAGAGTAACGGCTTGCAGATGGCGACATACCTGTCGTAAGCCATAGCGGTCAGAAGAAAGCACTCGGTGACCCCCAGGACCAGAAAGGCATACATCTGCACAGCACAGCCCAGAAAGGAAATGCTTCTACTTTGTCTGCAGAGATCTGCTAATAACCTGGGGACAGTGACTGACACATAACATATTTCCAAAAAAGAGAAATTCCCAAGGAAAAAATACATGGGTGTCTGCAGGGAAGGGTCTGTCTTGGTTATGATGATAATGAGGCTATTTCCTATCAGAATCATCACATACATTACCAGAAACAGCCCAAAAAGAAAGCCTTGCAGGTTGGGAACGTCGGAGAAGCCGAGTAAGATGAATTCCAGGAAGACAGTTTGGTTTCTCTGCGAGGGGCTTTGCTCTGTGGATCCCATCCGTGCAGACAACGGACCCGACGATTTGGAGTCCTTCGGCCCACTAGGTTCAACCGTGAAGTAGGAAACATCGACCTGTCGGATGTGGCGACGAGGGTAGGCGTCCAGTTGTTTGTCTTGCTTTACATTTTACAGTTACGTTTCAGGTGTGATGTTCTAGGTGTCCAGGTGTCAAAGCCAGAGTGACTTTACACTCTTCTTCCTGCTCATGCGAGAGTGCAGCATGTGGTTACAAAACACAACAAAAACCAGAGTAAAACATGACAGGCGATGAACGGTGACAGGTCGGCTTTTAAGAACCGCTCCCATCAATATCGGACAGTATTTAGTGAGCAGCGTTTCTCCTTCCTGATTCGTGGCGTGTCTACCACGCTCTGTTCGCGTTTCTTTCTCTGCCGATCCTTCTCCATTACAGTTTGTCCCTGTGTCCTTAGTTTTCACCTTGTTTGTATGTCTTCCTGTGAGCTGCATCTGAGATAACCCAGGAGCAAGGTTCCCAGACAGGGAGGACCCACACCCCGGACAGTTTGGGCTGCTGGCGTCTGGGAACCAGCCACTTACATTTTGGAAAAGGCATAGATGTTGGCTAAAAAAAAGGGGGACACAGAAATATTCCCTGGCCTCCATAGTAGAGATACATTCATATTTACTCATGGAAAAGCATATTTTATATATAAATATATATATATACATATATATATAGTGTGGATATATATGTATGTATATATATATGGATATATATGTATGTATGTATATAATGCATCATAGTAAATCTGTTCACTGAATACCTTTTTATGATATATATTAAACTCCATTATAACCTCCTCTAAATCTAATGACTGAATTTTGTGAATTTTGTGAATTTTGTGCCTTAAAGGTACCCTTAGGAAAGGTTAGGGTTTTTTAGCAGCTATTAGACAAGAACACAAAAACATTGTGGCCGAGAATTTGACCATAAGAATCATTCCTGATAGTGATGACACATAATTCTCTTCCTTTTTGTACCGTGTTCCAGTTCTATATGTGAGTCTATGAGTATAGAGAATGTATTCATATATTTGTACAATACATAGTGGATGTGATATGTGCTCATGTCCTAAATATTTGCTTCTGAGCAACCATCGGACACTACAGCGCTAAATGTGCTGTTGACCGAGCCTAGCCCTGCTCCTTCAGAAGTCAAGCTTTTCTAGAAAAGTGTCTTCCGTCTCTCCCGCTGTACCGGGACCTAGGTATCGCTTTTTCTTTTTGAAAATTTCCATCGCATGTGTTTCTTTGCACAGATTAAGTTCTCCTACATAGGTTTGTACTCTCTCATCCATTTCCTAGACTCCAAATGGGTTTATCCCAGCATATACTCTAAAATCTTTTCTTACATTCTTATTTTCTAAAAAATTCTTCTCTCTTCGCGTCCTTCGCTTTTATCTCTTATACTTTGGAGTTATTTTCCCATTTCATATCTTTCAGAGCTTTCAAAGTTGTACATCACTGCCCACATTCTTTGTACTTAGGTCATATCTTTGGAAACTCCACTGGAACAAAGAGACGATTGAGTTTTCATGCTCCATGTGAATTTTATGGGTTACATAAGAGCAAATCCATGCCTGTATGTGTAGTTGTCTATAGAACTTGTACTGTGTTAAATACTGAGGGTAATAAAAAGAAATAAAATGTATGGGCTAAGTTTCAGGCTCCAAAGCTTACATGCCAGTGGTAGAATCATAGTTTTCAGCTGTTACTTTAGATGTGAAAAGTATATACAGAGACGTGTATGGTGTTAGCAAAGTGACAGATAAGCTAAGCCAAGACTACATCTTATCTTAAGACAAGATAGAATTCTTCAGTTATTTTTACTTTTAAGAAACAAGACTGGGATATTTTCCAAGAGGGAAAAAGATACAGTCTCATTCAGTTTTCTATTTGGACAACTAGTCAGATACCAACACAGGTGGACAGTTTATAAGTATTGAGAAATGGGCGATGGCAGAAATAAAGATTCTCCTCTGATGTCAATAGTTGTCTACAATTTTGGCTGGATGCAAGTACTCACTGGTCAAGATGCTGCCTGACTTCAGGTGGAAGTTACATATACGAGGGCAACACATCCTTGCTGATCAGTATCTTCTGCATCAAGGAAATGGCATCCTTTATCGATTTATTTTTTCTGCTTCTCCAGGATATAGCTGTGTAACTGTGGAGAACAGAGATGTCTCTCATCAGCTAAACTGTTTTTCTTTTGTTGTCAGTTTCTAGCATTTTTTAGGTACTGAGCTCTGTGCTATCGATCCCTGGTCTTGCCACCTCATTTATGCATTCCTAAAGCAGCCGCCAACAAGTTTTTCATAGAGATTTTCCAGCACATGAGACCACGCATCTTGCCCAGAGTCAAGAAGCCAAAAATGAACAGATTGAATTCAAACTCATCAGGGTACTGCCAAAGTATATATTTTTGTAAAAACCTGGAAATATTCTACAAAAAATTCAGTAGAAAATGTCATTTGGGATTTAACATGTTCAATAATATCAACAAAACTTTAAGTAATAACAAATCATTCACAAAGGAAAAGTAATTCCATGCTTATTGCAAATTGCAATTGGTACTATGAAAATCAAAAGCTAATTCCATTGTAGGTATAATATATGTGTTCTGAGTTCACAAGATTCACCTATTACTGAATTTGATTGTAAGAAAGTTTTTTCTAGGTTCTTTCTCCATAGGATTAAAATTACACTTCAAAAAAATAAGCAGGGTACAGTAAATATTTCTTACCTTTTACATATCATGAAGATACCACCATATGTTACCTCTTTTTAAAAGAATAAGGTCTTACATAAATTTTTTACAGTTTTAAAATAACAAATCTGGCCACCGCTCTTTGCTTTTAACAAAGGAAGTGCTCTACACCTCCGTTATTCTTCAATCGGCCATTTCAAAATAGACCCTCACACGCCGAAGGGTCGCCTGCTCTTCAGGGACACATTCTCTTTTTAAGAGCAACAGTCTGTCAGTTGGTAACCGAGCAAGGCACAGGTTTGTAGGATTGCATCAGTGTCGGGCGTCTTCCGGTCCCTGCGGGCGGCCGGAGGCTCCAGCCCTCGGCGACGCCCCCTCCGAGCTTGCTCTTTGGAGGACAAGGCCCCCTCCCCGGCGGGAGAGGCTGTCCAGGCGATCACACTCTAAAGCTGGCTTTGTCCAGGGGTGGAAATTGAAGTTAGTGAGTTTGGCGTGACTAAAACATTTTAAAATATGCATTTATCTTTGACAAATAAAAATTGTGCATATTTTTGTGTGCAAAATATTAGGAAATACGTACACACTGTACAATGTCTTGAGTTAAGTAACACATTCATCACCTCAGGTACTTTTCCGTTTTTCTAAGATAATCCCACCGGATGTAGGTCTCGTACTGAGGTACATCCCAGCGCTTTGCACAGTTTTGGAGTCAGCATCTTGCTCATTTTCACAGGCTGGGACCCCGCCTCGGTGCCTCGGCCTCCCGAGAAATTAAAATTACGTTTGAACCTATCATTTTCTATGGTAAGAACGTTTAAAGTGTTTTCTCTCAGCAAGTCTGGAGAATCCAGTCCTTGGGGTTAGCTCTTTCACGCAATAATCTCCTGAATTCATTCCTCTGTCTGAAATTCTGTGCCCTTTTTCAGATATCTCCATTGCTCCCTCAGGCCCTGGCAACCACCACGGTAAAACATTCTTCCTCGGACTCAAAGGGCGCAACTCGGAAACGGCAGCTGCCGTGGACCCCCGTTCACGCGGGAAATTCATCCAGGTGCGTTTGAAACCGCGGAGCGAGGGAGGAGCGTGAGTTTCTGTTGTTGCTGTAATGAGTCTCCAAAACGGTCCAGGACGCGCCCGCTCCCCGAGGCGTCACCGCCGGCCCAGAGGTGCCCAGGTGTGCCCCGGGGGCTGCCACGTCCCCCCGCAGGCCCGCCCTCCTCACCGGCGGCTGGGCCCCCGGGACTGGGACCCGCCACGACCCCGCGGCCAGAGGCAAACAGCTCACACGTGTTGGATCCCATCTCTCTCCAACCTAACTTCGACTTCACCTGAATACCTTCTTTTAATCTCTATTTCATCACTTAACTATTTTTTGCTTGCCACGGACTTCTCGAGCCCTGGTCCATTGTCTTGGAAACCGGCTCACATCCATTTCCAGGTACCCGGCCACGCACCTAGAACCCTCTGGGTCTTGACAAGAAGCTATTCAGACAATGCATTTCCCCGGATCTTCCATTTTTACACTGTTTTCTTCTTTTTAGTGATAAAGTGTCAGTGAGGGGTCATGGAAATAAGAACATAATACATTTTCCTGTGAAGAAGGAAGCAGGAAGGCCAGCTAAGGGGGTTGAAGTAAACTCCATAGGAGACAACGCGGCCCAGCAGAGCCGTCTGCAGTGTACGCCGGCGAAGCTCTCACGGGCGAGCACACAGTGTGCAACCACGTTTCCTCCTGCTTCTCAATCACCACATATAACTCAGCTGTTTGAATAGATAATGCATTTATCGTTGTATCTCACTTTTAACAATCTTACCTAGTTGGTCAGAAAACGTGTAGATTTTTTTCTAAACATTCATTTATTCCATTATTTTTGTAATACTTCTTTTAAAACTGAAGTTCTTATGGGCGTCATTCACCTTTTTGGATCAGGGTTTCGAGGCGCTCAGTGCACGGTCCTGGCTCGGTGGCAGGAGCTTGCGGTGGAAGGGCCGGCGGCACACACGTGTGAGTTCCCGGCTGCGGGGAAGAGCGCCGGCCAGGAGAGTGGGGGCCAGACAGCGCCCACGCTCTGTCCGACACAGCCGGACGCGCTGTACTAACTCTCCTGGAAACTCCCAAGCCGGTGAAGCTGCCGCAGGTAACTGCACAGCACGGCCGGCCTAGGGTCACAGCCACGAAAACCTGACAAGACAGTGGATCAAAGACAATGGGACGACAGCTAAAAGCAACAGCTGGGAGAAAGAAAGATGTCCACTATGTAAAACTAATCAAACTATTAGCATTGTGAAACAAATTTATTGAGGGAAATTACTAACTTGGCAGTGATTAATTATAATAATTTCCTTTAGAAACCCAAAGACAATGGATGAGTCAAAATATGAAATCAAGTATTTATGCTCGTAATTTTTACTAAAGTGAAGTGATAACAAATAATTTGAAAAACTGTTTTATAATACACTGATTTTGTTACCCTGTTTTTTCAGTACATTTATGATGCTTTATTTTTTTCAACCTGATCTTATCTCTGAGGACTTTTAAAAAATCCCTTAAGAAACATCAAAAGACTCTGTGTGCTATCTGTTCTTGTCTTTTTATTATATTTGAGCGGCGCAGATAATTTATTTTTTGTTCTATCGGGTCGCCCACCAGCACTAAAGAATGAGGATATCCTCATCAGTGAAATAAATAGGTCACAGATAGGTAAATATCGCCTCTTTTCTTTGCTATGAGAAAATAAAGATGTAAATGAGTCCTAGAATTGTATGTTATATATTGTGAAATAGAAAATACTTAAAGTAAAATAGGGTGAAGAGGGGAAAATAATGAGATTATAACAAAAAAGAAAGGAAACATTTTATGTGTATAGGGGGGTGGTAGGGTGGGTAGGGCTATGAAAAAAAATAAGTTGTGTCTTATACTGGTACAAATCCCCATTATGGAGTGCAGTCATGTTGCGTATATGTAATGTACCAATAAAGATTTCAATTTAAAAAAAAGAATGACCCCCTTACTCTACGTTCTGTCGGTCCACGAGCGCCCCCTAGCGGGCACCCCTGCCCTCGGCCGACCCAGAGCAGTCTGCGCTCAGGCTCCCGAGACCCTTCCCGCGGGGCCTGCGTCACCACTCTTTTCTCATTGCCGTGATCACCCTTTTCTCATCGCTTCCAACTGCTTCCCCTCCTAAAGCTCCACCTCCTGTGAGGTTCCCACACGACACGTCTTGTATGCACATCTCGACTCACCTTCTAACATGTAACATTACTTTGGTGACTTTTTTCTATCTGTTTCATTTCCACCTCCCTAGATTTTATAATGGACAAATACTGCAGTTAACGTAAGTCCAGCCTTCCATTTCAGCATTTGAACATACTTTCTCCAAATCTATGAGTTATTTGTGTTTGACTACAAATAATCTATAAATTTCAATATTTTACAAAGCTTAAATAAGAGTCTTATTTTCAGAACAAAATACTATATCTTAAGATTAATATTTAAAAGTAAAATATGCCATTCAATTTTTTTATTTTGAGACAGGGTCTCCCTTTTGTAGTTCAGGCTGATCCTGAGTGCAGCCTGAACTCACAGCAGTCCTCCTGCCTCTGCCTCCCGAGTGCTGGGATTACAGGTGTGAGCCACCACGCCCGGAACCGTGGTGTGTGGCTCTGATTGCTGGTAGGCCCGAGTCTCCACACCTGGCATTGTTATATGTGGTTACCGGGGATCAAACCCCGGCCCTTGCACTTGCAAGGCAGGTGCCGGAACCACTGAGCTAAATTCCCTGGCCCTGCCATTCAATGTTTAAAAGGTAAAATTATAGTGTTACATTATTCTTAGTGAAATTAATTGAAAACTCGGTCCGGGGAGTCAGCTCAGTGGTTCCGGCACCTGTCTCACAAGCACAGGACCAGGGTTCAATCCCCGGTTACCACATACCATTCTGGGCATGGAGACTCACGCCCAGCAGTAACCAGTACCACATACCACAGTGCCGGGCGTGGTGGCTCACGCCTGTCATCCCAGCACTCAGAGGCAGAGACAGGAGGATTGCTGTGATGTGAATTTGAGGCTGAGCTCAGGGCCAGCCTGAACCACAAAGCGAGACCCTGTCTAAAAAAAAAAAAAAAAAAAACCTAAAAAAAAAAAAGAAATTAATTGAAAATTCAACTTCAGGCTATCTGTACAACATAAGAGAATAGGATTAGTCAAAGTAAATATGTATATATATTTAACAAATAAATATTATTAAACAAACAAAAGTATGACAAGCACTTATTACTAGGTGTTAGAGAATAATAATTTCAATCTACTACAGTGAGACAATTAAAAC
Organism: Petromus typicus; assembly: GCA_004026965.1. NCBI lineage: Eukaryota > Metazoa > Chordata > Mammalia > Rodentia > Petromuridae > Petromus > Petromus typicus. Next base: position 8,032 of record PVIR01021593.1, read on the forward strand.
ACAACGTACGTAACAGTCAGAAATTTTTTTAAAATTTTCTGAGCCTGAATAAAGTGACATAGAAATGACAATAGTAAAATAATTAAGCCTTACTATTTTGGTTTAGTCGCTTTGTGATGTCACTTTGGGAAACACCTGACCTGTTGCTATAACGGAAGTGAGCTTCTGCCCACTGAGCCAGCGAGCGTTTCCTGCTCTCAAGATGATGCTGTCTTCTGTCTCATTTTAGTAACATAAGACTCCTGAGACAGGTGGGCACGGTGACCTGTCCTGCAGGCAGGTACAGGGCAGCTGACAGCGGAGAGCAGGCCGGGACCTGCCCGGACGTGCTCAGGTCTGCCTGTCAGCTCGTGAACGCTCCGTACACCCGGCCCCGGGTGTGCAACGCACAACCATCCAGGTGCGGGCGAGCAAGTGATTGACAGGACATCGGATGTATCATCGTACAAAACTGTAGTGTAAAACCAAGACACTATTATATAATTATTAAAGTAACTCTGCAAATATATAGTTACATAGCTATATGATTGTTACGGAATATAAGGAGGCACCTGAAATTGTACTTATGTTCACCAAACCTTAAAAGATTGGAATTGCTTTCAATTCTTTCTTTGAATATTGATGTATTTTATTTTTCAATAAACATCTTCTACTCCTATAGTAGATTCATCCTCTGAAATGTAAACTGTTTCACAGTGAAAACTTTGACATTCTGCCCTTAGAGGGCAGAAGTGAAGATTTCTCTCGGAACGTCTGTCCTCCCAACAAGGTCAAATTTTCCTGATTTGGTAACTGTGTAATGTAAACATTTATGTTTTATATTATATATCATGCATCAATTCAAAGCAAATGTTTTTATTAAAAATTAAAGCATCACAAAGAAAGCAAAGTGACTGAGCTCTTCACTGTAAGGGCTGAGTAGAGGAAAGAGCTGCCATCTTCTTTAGTTCTCCACCTTCTACAGTTGGATTCATTCCAATTAAATTCGTTTCAAGTTGCTCTCTCGGGAAGACGCAGTGTTGCTTGCCTTCGCGCCACTACTGAGGCTCACTGCAGCCATCGGGCAGAAGCAGGGCGCTCTCCGCTGTGAGGTGCTCACTCCCTCCCGGTCCCTAGGGTGCCCTGGGCTCTTGCTATCCGACCAGGTCCTGCATGAACTTTCTGGGTTAATTTACTTTACAGTAAAACAATGAATATACAACCACATCACAGAAATTTCAGGTTTTAAATGTACTTCATATTGTATTTATGAGAATAATTTGAGGTCGGTAAGTTTCTAAACAAGATATTGGAAGTTTTTTCACCACCTTTGGGTCATAGTAAGTACTAATCTTAAAACTAGACGGTTTCAAATCTGATAAGCCAAAAGGAGGACTTTTCCAGAAGAACTTGTGTATTTGTACCATTGAGAGTTTATCCCAAGAAATGCCAGGATTTGTACAAACAGAAATGGAGAATCATACTATACAAGGGAATCATACTATACTAGCAATGAACATATTTTAAGTTGTAGTTTGGGGGAAATGGGTTTGAATGATCAAGAAAGGAAAATATATGTCTGCATATTAATACTTTTATTTCATCTATAATCCTAAGCCCCAAAAGTGAACTTTATTATTTGTGATTGGTATTAAATGATATTGGGTCAAAAGAACAGTAAATGATATCTTAAAACTGCTTCTTATCACTTTTTACTCTGTAAAACTGCTGATGTTAGGCCAGAGATTCAGCTCTGTGGTTCTAGCACCTGCCTTGCAAGTGCAAGGGTCCGGGTTCAATGCCCGGTATCACATGCAACAATACTGGGCAGGAGACTCACGTCCAGCAGCAATCAGTACCACACATCACAGTCCCAGGCATGGTGGCTCATGCCTGTAATCCCAGCACTTGGGAGGCAGAGGCAGGAGGATTGCTGTGAGTTCAGGCTGAACTCAGGTCCAGCCTCAACTACAAAAGCGAAATCTTGTCTCAAAAAAAAAAAAAAAAACTGCTTATGTTTGCTGAAACAGCTAAAAACAGAGTTGGAGTCAGACAGTGGCAGAATTTAATTGCTCTGACTCAGGTAAATTACTTTCCAGGTCCTATTTCCATCTATAACATGTTGATACAACTCAAGGGGGTGTAATACTTTCATGGGGATTAAGTGTTCATAAAGGAAAGCCTGCAGATGAGAATCAGGCTCATTCCAATTCTACAGCATGTTTACATCATACCATATGCTAAACTATCATATGCAAATCGGCACTTGGACAGCGAATATTGGTAAATTCCTAGAAACTAATTATAAATATGCTGGGCTACTAATACAATAATTTTTTAATCATTCCAGCTAAGTATCAAC
>PVIR01021593.1:10472-29337 GCA_004026965.1 Petromus typicus
TCTCCGCGCTCTTTCTCCTGATCTACCTGATCACGGTGCTGGGGAACGCGGCCATGATCCTCATCATTCGCCTGGACCCCCAGCTGCACACCCCCATGTACTTTTTCCTCACGCACCTGTCCTTCCTCGACCTCAGCTACTCCAGTGTCATCACCCCTAAAACCCTGCAGAGCTTACTGACTTCCACCAAGACCATCTCTTTCCTGGGCTGCTTCACTCAGATGTTCTTTTTCATACTCTTTGGCGCTACAGAATGTTTCCTTCTGTCCTCAATGGCCTATGATGGCCATGTAGCCATCTGCAAGCCCTGCACTACCCCGTCATCATGTCCACACGGCTGTGCCGAGCCCTGCTCGCTGGATCCTATGCTATTGGCTTTGTGGAGTCCACTGTGAATGCTGTTTACATGAGTAGGTTGAATTTTTGCAAGTCTAACGTCATCCAGCACTTTTTCTCTGACACAACCCCAGTTATAGCGCTGTCCTGCAGTGACACATATGATGTAGAACTCATTATAATTTGTGCTGGCTTCACCTTAGTCCTGTCCCTGCTGACCATATCTGGGTCCTATGTGTCCATCCTCTCCACCATCCTGAAAATTAATTCCACCTGTGCCTTCCACCTCCTGGGCGTCACCATCTTCTACAGAACAACGATTTTACCTACCTAAAACCGAAGACGTCCTACTCCTTGGGAAAGGACCAGGTGGCTTCTGTGTTCTACACGATTGTGATCCCCATGCTGAATCCTCTCATCTACAGTCTCAGGAATGATGGGGTGATAAACGCTGCTCTGAGAGTCCTGCAGAGGAGAGAGGGCTGTGGGTGGTTAAGGTAACAGTGAAGTTAAGCATTTATACTGTCTTTTCATTTGCTGTTAGGAAATTTTTTTGCTCTCTCTAAAAGCAATTGCATCTTTTTGTTCTGCTTAATTTACCCTTTCCTTAAATACCCTTCCTATGCAAGATCTTAACTATTTGCATGAACATTATTTTAGAAATTCATTTGTAATTGGATCATCAAGTACATGTTAAATCCCTCACCTAAATACATGTGATTTTTTAAAATTGAAATCTTTATTGGTACATTACGTATGCATAAATACATGTGATTTTAAAGGCAACAAATGTTGAAAAGAAGACACTTGTAAACTATGATGGAATATTCAGTTACTCCAGTTCTAGAGAATTTCATGGTGAAAAAGACCAGCCTTTTTCACAGGTCCTTGCGTTGTAACATGAAGGACAAGGCAGTGGAATTAGGAGCAAATGTGGAAATGGCACAGTCTAAGAATCAGATTCTAGATCTGGAAACTTTTTAGCGAACAACCCTCATGAATCTGCTGAAATTTTGTGGCTGATCCCCTGCTGGACTAGCTATATAATAATTTCATGATCATCCAGTCAGGAAACGGATATAAAGTAAATTTTAGAAGGATACAATTAAATGCTGCCTGTTACTATCAGAAGACTTGGACTCCTAACGTATCCTGGGAGACAGCTCTGCTCGCCGATGCTCATTTCCAACATACCTTAATTCATGCCATTTCTGAAGATTATTCTCCCATGTTTTACACATTTCTTTGGGTAAATTTAACTGGACAAACTTCAGAAAGGTAAAAATAAAAAGTAGCCAGTAGTTCCCCATTTTGATTTTAGAATAAAGTAAAATATTAAAGTCGAATTAAGGCAGAGGAAAATGATGTATGTTAAAGTTAGACCAATTTGGCAAATAAATAAAATTATTAAAGCAAAGTGCAGTAGAAATCCTTGACGGTTCTGTGCATGTTCTTTCAAATAAATGGCTATCAGTGTCTGTAGTGTCCAATACGATTTGTCATTTCCTGCACTCACGACTTTAACATCTAATAATCTCTTTGCAACTGAAATCTGCCCGAAGAGCACATTCTCAGTCTATGGAAAAACTAAGCTTCTCACTGTGGAATGCGGTGACCCTGGAGCGCCGGGCCTTCGCTGAGCTCAGAGTCTGCGCGCAGCACGTGTGTGAGGCGGGCACCTGCCCACCACGCCAGCCTCAGCTCTCCGCAGCGTGACAAGAGGCTTCCCTGCCAGCTTGCTGCTTCCCTGCTGATCGATTTCCTTCGATAACTGACCAATTATCAAAGAGTCTGCCTCATTTGTTTCATAAGTTTAAGAGTAGGGAGTTGCAGGATCAGGGAGTTAGCTCAGTGGTTCCAGCGCCTGTCTTGCAAAACCAAGGGCCCAGTTTAATCCCTGGTGACCACATACAACACTGGGCGTGGAGACTCACCCCAGCAGCAACCAGTACCACATGCCACAGTGCCGGGCGTGGTGGCTCACGCCTGTCATCCCAGCACTCGGGAGGCAGAGGCAGGAGGATTGTGATGTGAGTTGGAGGCTGAGCTCTGGGCCAGCTTGAACCACAAAGCGAGACCCTGTCTCAAAAAAATCTAAAAAAAAAAAAAGTAGGGAGTTGCATAAAAGGATAGAATATATGAAGTTAGAATATACGGCATTCTAATAAGCTTATGCCAAGTAGAAAAATAAAATCTTATTCGTTATAATAGTTTATCTACACAGTTGATAATGACAACTTAAATTTCTCTTTGCTGTTTGAAGGTTCTGAGACTGTATTGTTTCCTTTTCCAGGTGAACTTTTAATATAAAATTTTAAAATAAGTATTATATGGATTGTTTTCATCTCAGCATGATTATATGAATTATTTTTCTGTTGAAATTTAAGCTAGTTTCCATAAAATTACATTTGAGTATTCTGAATGTGTAAAGTTAACTGCAATCTCTTTTTAAAATTAGAAACCCACTGATGTTTCACCAGTTCAACATTGTTAATTAGATTATTCGAGTCTTCTCAATGTGGACAATATTACTCAAATTCCTGAATCTTTCTAAAAATTATAACATCCTACCTCAATATTATATAAAACTGCTACTTATTCTCCTGTTATCTACGTTTATAGAGTCAGTCTTTGAAAGTGTCCCTACTCTCTTTGCCTTGCAGTTGCAGCTAAGATTTAATAAACGTGTGCTGCGCAGTGTGCTGCTTGCTCGTCACGAGGGTCTCAGGAATTTCACCAGCTATGGGTTCCTCTTCCACCCAGCTTTAAAAGATATGGTTTTTGGTTCATGCTGTAATCCCAGTCCTCAGGAGGCAGAGGCAGGAGGGTCATCATGAGTTCGAGGCCAGCCTGAACTACAAAATGAGATCTAGTCTTATGAGTAAATAAATAAATAAATGATATGATTTTACCTTACTTTTATTTATACACATGTCTGTAATTTAGATAAATTATGCTACTTTTAGCATAGGTAGTCTACTGAATCTATGACTTTATGGACAACATTTGAGTACATTTTTAAATTTTAATTACATTAAGATTAACTTATTTTCTTTATAATATAGGATTAAAAGGAGCCAGCTCAGTTGTCACCTACTTCATGAGTGCAAGGTCCTGAGTTAGATCCCTGACACTAGAGAGCATTTCTACCATGTTATTAAGTAAGCCTCATATAATTTAATGGTATTCAGCAGTATTCAAGCTATATTTTCAATAGCTTGTTTTATTACATCACTGCCTAGCTCATATAATGGAAGTTATCTGTCTAAAATAATTTAAAATACTATCATGGACTTTAGGGTGCCATATCAGAATGCTATATAATGTAAATATCATTTTTAGAAGATCTAACACAGTACAGCAAAACATCAATCACCTTTTTCCTTCCAAAGTATTAATGTGTTGATAATAATGGAAATATATATATGTATATGTTGTTGCACCTAATTTCATAAAACAAACACTCAAATACACAACTGGGACATAAAAAAATAATAAACACCAACAGAGCCACATTAGACTTAGTATACCATTTTCACAAATAGATCAATGTCTCAGATAGATCAACTGTAAAAAGATATGTCAGAACAAATACACACAATTGAACAAATGCTCTTAATAGTGATCTAGACAATCTTCTACAGTGCTTCAGGAGAACACATATTATTGTCAGCAGTACATGGCACTTTCTCCAAAACAAATCACATATTGGTTTTTGAAGCCTACTTTAAAGACAGAAGAATGAATCATCTCACTTATATTATCAGAAAATAGTACACTAAAATTAGAATAAAAGAAAAATTTTGCAAACGTATTTCCAAACACACTGAAATGATGACACAGTCTAAGATATTTTCATCAATCAATACAAGAGTGGTTCAACATACATAAATCAATAAATGTGTCACGGTACATAAATAGAAGCAGGTCTGAAACCACAAGCTCTCCTTAATAGACATAGAAAACCCTTCACAGACTAACATGAATGAAAAAGAATAACCTGGAAAAAAAGGATATTAAAAACTGTTCCTTACATTGAGTAAAACGAACATCACACAAAGAAGGTGAAAGGGCCCCCCTTCCTGAAGGGGATGCAAAGCTACTTGACCTAGTTATACAACTCCTCCATGTATTTCTCAAGGCTAGTGGCACATACCTAGCACGTTTACAGCACTGCCGCTCCTGAGTTAAGCTTTAGAAAGAGTTAAAGGCGCATGTTGATGCCCAGTGTTATCTGAGTATGTTTGGAAAGAGGGGAGCTGCATTCCACAAATAAGGTACTGAAGATGAGGGTTGAATTCCTTGCGGGTGCTAAAGAATTACGAGCAATGTGAGGTTGTTTAGGGTAGGACATAAACATTATTTCAAAATAACTTAAAATTAATTTATACAAAGCCCAGCAAAGACATATATATATATCATATATAATATACATATCATATATAATATACATATCATATATAATATACATATTATATATCATATACATATCATATATAGTATATATGGTATATGTATACGGTGTATATATATCTATATCAGTGACTGTAAAATGTACATGTTTAAACATATATATGTACATTGATAATACAAAACATTTCTCACATAGTGTCCTAGAGACCTAATCAATACTTTACTAGGAAATAGTTTAGGACTATAAGCACTATGAACTAAAAACAAGATTTTCTCTATTCTTTTGACCAGAAAGAACGCATTATTTCAGCTTCTAAAAATGTACTTTAATTACAAACCAATTCCTCTCAAAGAGTTTTCTCATCGCCTCTTTGACGTCTTTGTTCCTCAGACTGTAGATGACGGGGTTCAGCATGGGGATGACTATAGCATAACATACGGACACCACCATGTCGTGCTCCAAGGCGTAGCTGGAACTCGGCCGCACGTACATGAAGAGGATCGTCCCGTGGTAAATGGACACCCCGGCCAGGTGCGAGCCGCAGGTGGAGAACACCTTCCTCCTCCCCTCGGCAGAAGGCATCCTCAGAATGGCCACCAGGATGAGTCCATAGGAGACGAGGATGCTCAGGATGGTGAGCACTTCAATGGCGCCTACGCAGTAGAAGAGCAGAAGCTGGTTCGTGTGAGTGTCAGAGCAGGAGATGGCGAGCAGAGGGGGGATGTCACAGAACACGTGCCTGACTTCATCGGACCCGCAGAAGGACAGGCGAAATGTAGCCACCGTATGTACAGTGGCATGTAAAATGCCCCCAACATAGGAAGCAGTAATGAGGGGCACATAGACCCTGGGTGACATACTTACTGAATACAGGAGCGGGCTGTAGATGGCTACGTAGCGGTCATAGGCCATCGCCGCCAAGAGAAAGCATTCCGTGGTCCCCAGAGTCACAAACAGGAACATCTGTGTCGCACATCCCCAAAATGAAATGGTTTTATCCTTTGTCAGAAAATTGACCAGCATTTTGGGGGTGACAACGGTGGAGTAGCTGGCGTCCAAGAACGACAGCACACTAAGAAAATAGTACATGGGTTTGTGGAGCTGGATGTCCCCGATGACCACCACCACCAGGCCCAGGTTTCCCACCAGAGTGAACAGATAGACTGCCAGAAACAGAAAAAATAGGAAGACCCGCAGGTCAGAATCGTCTGTGAACCCAGTCAGTACAAACACGGAGACTTCAGTTATATTTCTCAATTGGCTCTCATGTGAACCCATGTCTTTTGTTATCTCTGACATTATTTAACTGCTGTCTCAGTTATTATTTGTAAGTTCTACTGGCAGTGTTTAGTGAAGATAGAGTCCACCATTTGTATTTTGGAAATACATAGATAGAGAGATCTTTGCCACTGAAAAGAGCAGTCAGAGATGAAGAAGTCTGGTCCAAGTAGATTCATTACTATTTCAGTAAGTTGAAAAAATTACTGTGTTATGCTGTTGTTGACTGAGGCATCTTATGAAAAGAATCTTCCCATATGATTTGGTAGCTTTCCACTATTTTCTGTGAGATTTTTTTCACCTGCTCTCATATTTCTGTCTTAAGGTTCACAAAGATGAATACTCACCCCGGATTCCATACAAAGTCCATAGATGACTTTCCTTATTGTCCTCAGTTTTTTGTATGTAACAGCTACACGATATAACATGATGTGAGAGGAGTAGTGTGGAATTATTGATTACACTTGCTCAGTTAACTAAAACACAGGAATGAATTAGGCTTCTGTTTCAGTTGGTCACTGGGGCAGACGGCCGATGGAGGCACCTGGGGACAAATGGTTCATCCCGTCAGCCTGAGGGGACGACGGCAGAATCGAAGAAGGTCTCCTTCAAGTAGCTGCTCCTGTGTACAGCCAAAAACAAATGCAGCCATGTACAGCTTTCCACATTTTGTGGGCTTAGGGTTTTTTATTTGTAGTTTGAAGCAAGGCATTTGCCTTTTCCACTCTGGCTTCAGTTTTTTCTTTTCTTTAAAATCATTAAAGTTTTTTTTTTTTCACTGCTACAAGCCCTTCATTTAGCACTGTAAATCCACTTATGGTCCAAATAATTATTGAATTCCAAACACATGAATTAGGGAGAGACATATTCTGACTAAAGCGATGGGCTACTAAGCAAAGTGTCAACTGCGGTCTAGGAGAAGAAAACTAAATCTTTTATTTTTATTCTACAAATTATTCTCCAAAATACTGACTCAGCAAGACTCAGATAATCATAGGAATGTTTATTTTTTGAAAAATAATCTTAATTATTCTGATTGGAAAAGATCTTTTAAGAGAAACACAAGTTTCTAAAACAAGTATTCTAGCCAAATTAAATACTGAATTTTCAGGCTAATGATTTGGAGCCTGTACGCTGCCTATGAGACCAATGACCGATCTGGATTATATGCTATACATGTCCCATCCATTTCTCTTTTTTTAAATTGAACTAATTGGTACATTTATACACACATCACGATCACACTCAACATTGGGAACTCGTACCAGTGTATGACACGAGCTGATCCCCATTTTTACTCACTCCTCTACCCACCCTACAACCCTCCCCCTTTTATATACATATGCTTTCTTTCTTTTTCTTAAGATCATATTTTTTCTTTCCTCTCATTACTTTCCCCTACCCCTTTCCTTTGGAATATTTTCTCTTTTACAATATCTATCACACATTCTAGAACTCATTCACATCTTCAGATTTTCATGCCAGAGAAAAGATATGGTGTTTACATATCTATGACCTATTTATTTCACTTTCCTCATTAAAGTTTTTTAATGTGAAGTTTAAAATGCTGGCAGATGTCTCAGCTCATATGCCGGTCATGTGTACCAAATTCTGGGTTATATTTTAAGATATATTTGTGTCCAAAATAATTCACAATCATTTTTAAATATAAATGTTTTGGAGTTTCCAAAGCAACGAACTAAATAACTCCAGTAACTATTAAAGTCATTTATAGAAGCTACTGTTGCAAGAACCATATGTGCCACAGATGTGCCAGAGAAAATGTTGAAAACTCTGCATCTGCCAACAGTATCCTTTCCTTGAAATGCAATTACTAGACCCTGGGATTTGGAGTAAGATTTCTGCATAAAGGTGGAGGATGTAGCTCAGTGATAAAGAATTTGCCTAGAATATGAGAGGTCCTGGATTCAACCCTTAACGCCAACAAAAGCAGAATTCAGCCAGTGGCTTTTTTATTTGTACTTGGCATACCCCAGACCAAAGTGTACCGAAAGGTGGAAAAAGCACACCACACAAAAGATAGAGCTAATCTGTGACCTAAAATGATTTATATTTGCATAATATGCATTATAATTTTGTTGCATTGAAACTTCTGGCAAGAAGATAGCCAAGAAAGGTCATTGGAAACTCTTCTCACAAGAGTAGTCTTAATGTCTTTATTTTTCAGGAAAGTTCTTGGGTTCGTGTAGGATTTTCTTTGTACATAGAACCTGAAGATTCATATGAGTGGGCTTTGAAGGAAACAAAATACGTAGTTTTTACAGAATTTTATAGTCTATAAAAACTACATTAATTCTGATTTTGTGAATTTTCAGACACCATTACTGGCCTTATTACAAACAGTGAGGTCGAAAGCAGGGACGCCTGCACAGCCGCTGCTGTTACTGCGCTTCGCCGCGCAAATGCGCAGCCCCTTGACTGCCCCTGACTGTCGGAGCACACTGGGAAGCGGCAGCTCGCTGCACGACGCTGGCGGAGTCGCACGGCTGGCAGCAGCGCCAGGGCCCGGGCCCAGGCTTCGCCCACACGTGGCATTCCCATTCACTGTACGACACACTGTGCGCGGCGCTGTGCTGTGCGCGGCGGTTAGACATCATCACCTGGCAACAACTCACGCTCACACGAGTTCATTCACCAAGCCACCGAGCTTAGAAAAGAGGATGAGCACTTAAAAATAGAGCTGAACAACACATTATACCAGTTTTCTAATGGGGAAATAAATTTAAAATTTAAATCTTGTCATAAGGAAAAACTCCAAAGCTATCATGTAACCGTCACCTCTTTAAAATGCAACATAGTCTACATTTTGTTACGTGTGATAACTATAAATACAATTCCTTAATTCTATTCCCTTTTTTCAATCATGATCTTTTCTCAAGACAATTAAAACAAGCTTAAATTACAGCTTTATTCACTACTATTTGTAAGGGATGCTCCCTATTTGCTATAATCCCTGAAAGATATAAAATTCAGTTTGCAATATATCTCAAGTCACATTCCTTGTTTTGGATGTAAATATTAAGGCACACATTGTAGATTCAAATTCAACACTACAGCGCCTAGTTATTTCACAAGTTACGGACAGCCCTCCCTTACCATCAGAAATGAACTCGCGGTGTAAGGCCCGCCCAGGTGGCAGACGCTGGTGTTCTTATACTAGACCCTGACTCTTGGGTCCACAGGGCGCTCCAGGGAACACGCCTGCGCTCCTCGGGGAAGACAGCACCAAGCCAATTTTGCTTTTCCCCAGAAAGGGACTCCGTGGTGCGGAGCAGTGACTCGCATGATCAGAAAGTATTGCATGAAGCTCTTTTCCCAGTGATAGCACAAAAGAGTATATGCATACAGCTAACAAAGAACGAATGGAATGGGAAAATGAAAATCAAGTCGTGTGATGTACTGATACAGATTCTCAATGTCAACTGTGATCATAATGTGTATGTAAAATGTACCAATGAAATCAATCTAAAAATAATCAGTGTCAGCACTGATAATAACTATGCCCCATCTCAATGACGACAGACTCTCTGAAATCCAGTTCCTTTTCTTGGAAACGCAGACTGCCACATTCTCTTGATGTCCCCAGAACACATATGATCTGGTACGGTGAACACAGAAGTCATGATACAATGTAAGCGGTCATTCAAGATCCCTCAATATACTTCTATAAATATTCTGATCCTGGGGCCCGGGATTTAGCTCAGTGGTTCCGGCGGCTATCTTGCAAGCGCAAGGGCCCGGGTTTGATCCCCAGTTACCACATAACAATATGGGGTGTGGAGATTCACGCCCAACAGCAATCAGTACCACACACCACAGTGCCGGGTGTGGTGGCTCACGCCTGTAATCCCAGCACCCGGGAGGCAGAGGCAGGAGGACTGCTGTGATGTGAGTTTGAGGCTGAGCTCAGGGTCAGCCTGAACTACGAAGCGAGACCCTGTCTCAAAAAATAAATAAATAAATAAATAAATAAAACAAACAAACAAACAAACAAAAAACCAAACTCTGATTCTGTAATTTTAAAGTCCTATAAAGGAAGGAAATATTAAATGAACCAAGAGAATCCATTTTTGGAAATATTAACAGATTAGTTACAGAAATATAAATGTAGATACCAGTCCTAGATATTAAACTATTGCAATAGTAACAAGATAACAACGTTATAAGTTAACCTTTTTAGTTTCTTTTGGGTATTTCTTGCTGTGGAACCCATATACACAACTCACAGATTCTAACCTAGCTGTAAACATAAAAATTTCTAAAAATATTCTGCAAATTACTTGGGTGGTCAAAAAATACCACATATAGTCAGTGCTTGTTAAAAAAAAATAAAGTCTTAAGTGTTAAATATTGTCAATAAAACAATCTATGTAAAAGTATGATAAAGTATTTACCAGGTATATCGCAAAAGAAGAAAGATGTCCACTAAGCATGCGCAAGCTGTCCAGCAACACAGGATGTAAGAAGCGCACAGTAACCAGCGGGCCGGCCACGCCCCGGCCGGAAGCTCAGCGCGCAGCGAGCAGCCAATGCGCTGAGCTCGCGCGGGGCCCTCCACCCTCATTGGCTGCCGGTGCGAATCCCGGCAGGTGCCGCCACTTGAGCGCACAACTCGGAAGTTTCTAACAAAGTGAAATACACTTTTACTAAATACGCCTTGTTAATCTTAAGGTAGGAGAAAAATAACATGGCTTTGATATTAGGCTATAAATTCACTTCCCTAAAGTTTAGATCTTCAAAGTGAACAATAAGCAGCTTTATGTGCACCACGTGAGTGGCTGGCAAACCTCAGCGATGCGGACCGGCGCGTGTTTCTCCCCGGGGCCGAGCACGTGGGCGTGCAGCCACTCACGCGTGTGCTGATTCAACGCTGCTGGAGCTATAAACTGCTGCGTCTGCAGCGCATAGAGGGAAAATCTGGGCTGACGGGGGTATTGTTACTCAGGGGTCATGTGTGTGTGGATGGGGTGTTTGTATGGAGACAGGACAAAATTTAAAACTTAGGTTTCACAAGATGTAATGTTGTGAATGTTGAATACTAAAACTTACTCACGTGAAGTATAATAGATGTACGTGTGTATGTATGTGTGGGTGTCGCCATGTGTTTACTCACACAAACATAGTCAACAACACATAGAAGCGGACCGTTTTACCATCACACTCAGGTGCCTGCGGGATCACGCACGGAACACGGGCAGTAAGAGGGAGGTACAGAAAGATTTCTTCCCCAGATACCTCTGATTTAGAAAAGTTGTAAGCAAGAGATTGTGAATTTCTTAGCAAAAATTACAACATTTTAAAACGCATTTTCCAATACACCATTTTAATTAGGTGTCAAATATCTCCATTCATTTTGGGAATTTCAGCATGTAGAGTCTCTTTCCAGGGACATTTATTCTATTTTTAGGAAGTAAATCACCATGTTGTTGCTCTAACCTAGAAGGTAATTGGGTGTATTCCCCTTGGAACATCTCCTGTGAGCTTTCTCATCAACCGGGTGTGTGGATATACACAGACTAAATAAGCAATTCATCATAAATTAGACTGGAAATTGCTGTTCCACAGGTAAGAGGAATACTGAGATTATTTGGAGAGCTAAAAAGTCAGACCAGTTTATTTTTGTATTATACAATTTATCTTTTATTTATTTATTTTTTTTAGGTTTTTTTTTTTTTTTTTTTTTTGAGACAGGGTCATGCCCATCACTGTGGTATGTGGTATGTGGTACTGGTTGCTGCTGGGCGTGAGTCTCCACACCCAGTATGGTATGTGGTGACCGGGGATCAAACCCGGGTCCTTGCGCTTGCGAGACAGTTGCCGGAACCACTGAGCTAACTCCCGGGCCCTACAATTTATCTTTTAAGTGCAGTGTCTAAGCCCTTTTTTATTGCTTACTGCATAGGTGAATCGACTGTCTTCATCTATATCTGACTTGTGCAAATTTCTCTATAAATATATAAAGCTAACACCTTCTACTGGACAAAAAAAATAGAAAATGTTCATTTTATATGTTTATGAGAATAAATACAGATGTTCTAAATTGAGAATATAGTCACATTTGCCTATCGGAAGGAGACATTTCCATTCAAATTACGAAAAATCAGGAATCTATTTAAAAAAGGTAAAAATACATCCAACTTATTAACCCTCAGGAAGGAAATATTTTGCTATAAAAACAAACACAATCAATAATCCTGTTACTAGCTATACTGTCTAGAAGCCAATTTAGACTACTGTATATTTCTAATTGTTCTCTAGTGATTTTTTTTAAATACATACATATGAAGAATCAGGCTTTGACACACTTTGCTGGGTACGGTGGGATTTGGATATGTAGCTTGCAAAATGAAGCACTAGTCCAACAAGACGCAGAGTAAGATGCTCAAACGTGTGCACTATGAGACACACAGGCTTACACCTTGTCTCTGGTACTTCTCAACCATGTAAGTAGCTACAAGGGTGAAAAGCTAGTGTGTGAGGGGGTCCCGCTCCTACAGCAAACACTGCACAGCCCTGACACTCTCTCCCGGCTCCGCACACTAGTGCTTAAATGCGGACCCAAAATACTTAGTTTCCTTCTATTCTAATTGTATTTGAGCGGGTGGCTTCTCAATGATTTTAACAGTTGGCTCTGTATTATTAAATTCTTCAAGAGTCACTTATTGTCTCAGAGTCACTGAGTCAAAAATATGTGAGTCCTCTCAGTATGTGCTCATACTGATTGGGCCAAATTTCCCTTATCGCCCAGTGGGGATGCTTCTCGGGAGTACTTAGCTGACGTCCCAGAGCCCTAGATTTTACTGTGTAATTCACATATAGTGAAATTAAGCCCACGGTAACAGAGCAAATGGAACTGTGGTAATGACTTTATGATGTCAATCAAAATTACACAATTAGCAATAGTTCTTTTTGTTAAAGAATTATTCCAAAAGATAGAAAAGGGGCAGAGAAAATCACGAGAATTAGCATGAAGAATTTTTTGGATTTAACTCCATTAGGATGATATTTGTATTTTAATATTCACAATATTTATGTTTTACCTGGCTAAAAGGTTTAATATCTGTCTCAAAGTTCTAGTCACAGACTTTAATAATTTAGTAATAATATTAATTTTTGATTCAGTAGCTGAAAAATTTAAAGTATGTATCACTTCAAGTATATGCTCATCATAAATCTTTAATCCAAACTGACATATTGAAGTAAATTGAGTTACATATTTAGTTATTTCAAACATTTAAACAAGATAGAAATTTGTTCCTGAATCAGTTTTCTCCAACACAATCCAGAATGCAGTTCACATATTCTTAGTCTTCATTTTGCCCACATTTTATAATAATGAATGTAGTCTATGTCGAGGGATCGTTCATAGTGATTTTCAGGTCTATACATAATAGCCAACCAACTAGACCGAACAAAACTTTTTCATACTGGATGTCCACAGAAATGATTTGAGGAAATTTAAACACCTGTAGCAACATTAATATTGCAAAGCAATTTGGGTTTTGCAAAATCAGAGGAAACAGTGACAGCCACGGAGATTAGTTCGAGTACCGAGTAACATGCATCTAGTACTTGAACATCTGAATGTTCCTGAGCAAATAAACTGTCCCTTTTCCTCATTGTACACATGACTTAACGTAGATACATGTGACTTCATGTTGGCAGTTTTGGTAATGAATTCTTAAATAAGGGAAAGAAATCAAAAAGCAAAACACAAATGAAAAAAAATCAGCTTTATCAGAGTTAAATGGCAACATCTTTTGTGTAGTGCTATGATCTGAATGTGCTCCTCCGACCTCCATGTGCTGGAAATGGAATCTCTGAGTACACATGTTGTGTATTTGTAGTCTGTGCATTTTGGTGATTCTCGTAAAAACAGACACGGAGGTAAGATATTGCTCCAAATTCCACTCCTAGATATACCATCACGGCATTTGTGAATACACAGTGCATCAGCCTGATGCAGTACCTGAAGTGCTGCTGAGAGCAAAGCGCACACCAAGAGCCATCATCTGATTCTCCGTTAGTGTCGCCTCTGGGAAGTGGCCCTGGATCTCCTGCCTGGTCCTCAGAGGTGGCTCAGAAATGAATGTGGGGGTGGAGCTCACATTCCTGCAGTGCACAGTGTTGCTCATTGTTCGTTACTTTCCTAGCATATCAATGGTACTCTTGAAAATCGTCAAGGCTGCTATACGAGATGTCAGCATGAAGAATATCACAGAAGTCACTGTCTTTATACTCACTGGGCTCACGGACAGTGCTGAACTGCAGACCATTCTCTTTTGCTTGTTTCTAGCAATTTACCTTTTCACTCTCATTGGAAATATAGGGCTGATTGTGCTGGTTGCTGGGGACTCCCGGCTGCACACCCCGATGTACTATTTTCTCAGTGTGTTGTCTTCTGTGGATGCCTGCTACGCCTCAGATATTGTCCCCAAAATGTTAGTAGGTCTGATAACCCAAAATAAAAAGATCTCATTCTATGAATGTGCAACACAGTCATTTTTTGCTGTGACTCTGGGGACCACAGAATGCTTTCTCTTGGCGGCAATGGCTTATGACCGCTACGTGGCCATCTACAACCCGCTCCTGTACTCTGTGGACATGACACCCGCTGTCTACGTGCCCCTCATCACCGGCTCCTATGTGGGGGGGATTCTGCATGCTGTTGTGCACACCGTGGCTACTTTCAGTCTGTCCTTCTGCGGGTCCGACGAACTCAGACACTTCTTCTGTGACATCCCTCCTCTCCTCGCCATCTCCTGCTCTGACACTCATGTAAATGAGCTTCTGCTCTTCCTCTTTGTGAGCTCCATAGAAATGGTCACGATCCTGAGCGTCCTCGTCTCCTATGGACTCATTCTGTTGGCCATTCTGAGGATGCCTTCTGCCGAGGGGAGGAGGAAGGTGTTCTCCACCTGCGGCTCGCACCTGGCCGGGGTGTCCATTTACCACGGGACGATCCTCTTCATGTACGTGCGGCCGAGTTCCAGCTACGCCTTGGAGCACGACATGGCGGTGTCCGTGTTCTACACCATCGTCATCCCCGTGCTGAACCCCGTCATCTACAGTCTGAGGAACAAAGACGTCAAAGAGGCGATGAGAAAATGTTTAAGGAAACTTTTGTGTAAAGGTAAAATGACTTTTTAATACCAACCATTAAATTTTAAAATCTAAATGATTTCCAATGTGCCTAATTTATCATAGCTCTGATAAAGATGCTAGTTACTAGTTTATTTAATTCAGTAGTTCCTTTTTACTCTTTTGGACAAGACTTTAATCAGTATGTTTGCAGCACATGATGCTAATATTCATATTGGAGAGTAGGTACATGCACTTAGCACATCTTTCTGGATTCCTTTGTTCCTCTTTCCCTCCCCACCCACTTTAATTTTATATTCACACTTAAATTTATTATAGAGGCAAAATTAAATGTGACATTTACTGTTTCTAAAACATGTTAATTCATTGGTTTAAATTGGTTGGTCATACATGGTCATGGACTTTCTGTTCTTACTGTTAAGCTTCTTAAGATAAAGACCACATTCAATCCCGTTGTAGTCAGGGCTTGCAAAGGAGTAGATGTAATACAGGACACATAACTTCCAGGATTATTTTATAACATTCACCCAAAAAGTCAATGCAGACGAGCACAAGAGATCTGTCCGTGCACCAGAGACCTGAAGAACCCAGCCAAGGTCCACATCCCATGAGTGTCCCGCACAAGTCCAGCCGAGGGCCGAGAGTCCAAGGTGATGTCCTCATGAGTCCAGCCGCAGTCGAGGGCTTGTTCACACTGAGGATCTGCACCAGGAAGGTCCCATGGCCAGTGGTGGGAGCCAGTGGTGGGTCCCATGCAGCGGCAGGGCCAAGGGTCTGTGCTGTCAGGCTGAGGGATCTGTGGGAACCAGGAGGGACGCTCACAGTGAAGATCAGAGCTTCCGGGCCAGCACACAGCCGTTCCCAGCGACCGAGGGCAAGAGCTCGTCCTCCAATGAGAACGGCCAAGTTCACCTCAGAAAATCAACCACAGCAAGCTTTCAGGAAAATCAGCAGCCCACAGCCTTCCCTGCAGTTCTCATTTTACACCTCTGCAACAATCCTCAAGTGGGTCTTCCACCTGATCCCCAACAAAACTTTTATATAAATATAAAATAAGTAAATGTATGTACACAGGCACGCGTCTGTACACATACTCACATATATGATTATACTGAACATTAGTGTGAGAGGGTTGACATAGAAATAGCAGGCTGTGCATTTCTTTCTTTATTTCTTTTACCTTCTTTTTCTGGTCCTTTGGTGTTTTGTTTTTTTGGTCTCACTCTGTAGCCAAGGCTGGCCTCAAACTCACAACCTCCAGCCTTAGCTTCTCAAATGTTGAGATCACAAGCATATGTCACCACGCCCTGCCCAAGAATGCACATGGCATATGACCATTACTTATTATCTCACAGTTCTGGAGTGTGGATATCCAAAACCAGGTGTCACCAGGGTTCTTTCCTTGGAGCTTTGTCTCTGTGGTTTGTTGATGCTTCTTTTTCAAGTATCTGTATTCATGTAATCTTTCCTTTGTGTGTGTCTGTTGTCCAAATTTCTTATAAGGACTTCAGGCACATTCGATTAAAACTCACACAATAGTCTTCATTTTTAAAACAGCTGGCTCTTTAAAGAGCATATCTCAGACACGCTCTGAGATACTCAGTTGTTTAGACTTCAGCAGGGGAAATGTGTGTATGAGCGTACATGTATAGTAGACACGTCCACCTGCTTGTGTATATCATCGCAGAGAAGTATAGACGTATTCTTCCTAAATGTACCATACTATCTCTCAACACTACCAAAGTTAAACTGTATTATTCTCCACAATTTATACACCTGCACTTGTGTATAATTTATATCCGACTAGCTTGATGAACCATCACCTACCTGGTGAAAAACAAGGTTTGCTAACTTTAGGCCGTGTTCAAGGAAGCTGTTAGTCCTGACTCGGGTCCAGTGTTCAGGTCTACAAGTCTGCAGCAATCCGGTTCTCGCCTGTGGTTCAGGTAGCACCGATGATTCCAAATACCTGGGTGGCCTTTCTGGGCTGATTTGCATCCTCTCTTACTGTGTCGCCTAGACAGTGTGGATGAAACACACTACTTAGTTCCTCCCAAAGTTAAGCGATGCTCTCTCACATTTATGAAAATTGTACTTACGCTTAAGAACTTTTTACAGGAAAGCACTGACTGACCAGAGGGTGACACGTCACTGTACTGAAGAGCATGCCTCCGGTGACGCGCTCCTGCCCCTGTCACTCCAGCGGAGCTCTGACGGCCCTCTCCAGGCTCTTCGCACAGTTCCTCTCTCCAAATGGGAATGGAGGAGGATGTCGAGTGACAGATCACACAGCCTATCGCTAGGAAGACCCCGCCCTCTACCTCAGTGTCGCACATGAGAGCTGACTGCCTGGATCTGTGTAATCTGTGCTGCACAGACCTGCTTCTGCCACCTTCTCCAACCTCAGGAGCGGCGGGGGACGTGAGACTCTACTCACTGGGAAGTCGGCTGGAAAAGCCAGTGCAAGATCTCTCTCCAAGCTCAATTCCAGGCCCATTGTGTGAGAACCAGCACAAGGAAGAAAATAAAAGGTGCTGGACCTGCACCAGAGCCCAGAGACCAAGCCTGCGGAGCACCCCTCATGTCTGCGGAGGCCTGCGTGCGCTAGGCAGGCTCACACTCTTCCTGCATCAGTTTCAGGCTAGAGGCCTGCTCTGCAGGTCAGGCCTGGGGCTCTTCCTACCAACAGACTTTGCTGTGGTGCGCTGGGTACTGGAGTTTTAATCTAAGGCCTGGCCTCAATTTCTTCTTTGCACAAATTTCAAGTTGGGGAAAAGGTAGTGCAGACCACTCTTGACTTCTCGCCTTCTTCTTCATTTTTGTCCCATAACCAACTCTGTGACCTGTCACTTGATTTCCTTAGCTGTGTGAAAGTACAGTAAGTTCGAATGGTGAGACTCTGGACCCTTTGAAGATACTCCTCATCTGCCAGCTCTCTGCATTCCCAAGGATTTTTTTTTTTTTTTTTTGAGACAGGGTGCCGTTTCATAGTTCAGGCTCAAACTCACATCACGGCAATCTCCTGCCTCTGTTTCCCGAGTGCTGGGATCACAGGCGTGAGCCACCACGCCCGGCACTGTGGTATGTGGTACTGGTTGCTGCTGGGTGTGAGTCTCCATGCCCAGTATTGTATGTGGTTGATGGGGAATCGAACCAGGGGCCCTTGTACTTGCAAGAGGGGCACCGGAACCACCAACCTAACTCCCTAGCCCCCAAGTAAACTTTTTATTTAGATTATCAAGCCGGGTGTGGTGGTTCATGTGTGTTATCCCAGCATCTGGGAGGTAGAAACAGGAGGATTGTCATGAGTTCAAGGCTTGCCTGGACTACAGAGTAAGATAAAGTTCACCCTGAGCTACACAGCAAGACCCTGTCTCAAAAAAACCTACAAAAAAAAAATTATGCACCAATTATTGTATTGTTTTATCCCAAATTTGATTATAAAAGCTATTTATTTTTTAATTTAATTTTTGCTATTTTCGTGTCTAAAGTATAATGTCTCTATTATAAGAATTACTTTTATCAGTGCTTGAATACTGTTAACAAATTTGTTCAAATATTTTTAAATGTGCTATAGTTCTCAAGTTCTTAATCAATTATAAAATTATGTCTCACTGTACATCAATACTACATAAAATTATTTATTCCTCCTTTTATA
Organism: Petromus typicus; assembly: GCA_004026965.1. Classification (NCBI taxonomy): domain Eukaryota; kingdom Metazoa; phylum Chordata; class Mammalia; order Rodentia; family Petromuridae; genus Petromus; species Petromus typicus. The sequence goes on from PVIR01021593.1 coordinate 29,282, forward strand.
TCTATGTTTCCTAGGATCTACACTTTTTTTTTTTTTTTTTTTTTTTTTTTTTTTTT
>PVIR01021594.1:0-29254 GCA_004026965.1 Petromus typicus
AAACATTTCCAAGGGGCGTGACATCCGGAGGAGCTTCTGGTGTGCCTGGGGTCACTGGAGTCTGGCCCCATCTGTAGTAGAGAAATGGGTGTCCAGGGAAACAGACAGTTCTCTCTTCTGTTAAATACGGGATGAGAGCAGCTGTCAGCCTAAGGTTCCTCTTTTTTGTCCTTGTGATCTCAAAAGGGTCTTTTCTGCCTGTAATTTCAGCACCTGGGAGGCTGAAGCAGGAGGATCGCTGCGAGTGTGAGGCCAGCCTAGGCTACATAGTGAATTCAAGTTCAGCCTGAACTACATAGCAACATCCTGTCTCCAAAAATAAATAAGTAGATGATAGATAGATAGACAGATAGACAGATAGATAGATAGATAGATAGATGGACAGTCGGACAGACAGAGATTGCATACAGGGCGAGCTCTTTGAGCTCTTTGGACATTGCAACCCTCGTCTCCTTCCCAAAGACCGACCGTGGCTCAAAGAGCTACATCCCGGGCAGTGCTATTGCAGACACAGTGGGAGGAAGAAGACACATGGAAGAGGCTGCCACCTCTCCTCCTCACCATGGGGGTCCCCTGGGCAGCGGAGCACTCCTGGGTCAGGGCCCAGAGACTCTGCCAGGCTATGCCCTATGGTGGTGACTCCGAGCAGGACTGTGCCAGCTTGTGGTTTCCTCTGGAATGCCAGGAGGGCAGAAGCGGCTTCCCAGGGCAGAGTCACGGCTCCCTGGCTTCCCATCTTGTGCTCTTCAGGACCCCGTATCGAAGCTCAGCTGACAGGCTGGAAGCAGAGCCCTGGCAGGGAGGGATGAGGGAAGGCACTTGGTTCCTCAGCTGCCACGCCTGAAGTCACCCAGCCCCAGCTGTCCCAGCAGCCAGATGGAGCCCTCGGGAGCAGGTGTCCCCACTGCATAGGCAGATATGACTTGGGGAGAAGTGTGCGACTGTCACATATGCCAGGCCTCTGTCCATGGAGAGGGACAGCCTGGCGGATTCTGCCAATTCCTGGTGGAAATGGATGAGCCCTAGAGTTCCGACCTGCGCCCCACCTGCTCTGTGTGCCAGGAAAAGGGTAGAAAGGGGTCCCAGCTGCAAGGCATGCAGGGTAAAGGACCTGGAAGGGGAGGCGAGGGGGGAGGGGAGGGGAAGCACTGAAGAGAAGTTTGCCTTGGGTATAGAGCCAGATGGGCCTGGTGGCAGCAGCGTTTGCAGGTGACCTGGTGCTGGGCCTCATGTGCTGCTGAGATCCGTGGGCTTCAGGGGGAAGAGCGGACTGGAACTGGACTTGGTTTGGGGCTGTCTCAGGTCCGAATGTCCCAGAAACTCTAGTTTAATTGAAATTAATCAATATTCTTAAAAATGCATTTTATTTTTTTCTGTACCAGATATTGAACCTAGGTCCTTCACCCCTTTTATAAACTTTTTATTTTGAGATAAGATCCAGGTCACTAAGTGGCCCAGACTGCCCTCTAAATGGCCATCCTCCCACCTCAGCTTCCTAGAGTGCTGGAGTGACAGGTGTCACCCCCACCCCCAGCCAGGAAGGGTGTTTCACTAGAAACACAGTGGTGCCTCCTTATTCACTGGTCTTGGAGGTGGGCTGAGTACTACACAAATTGTTTGTGCTTAAAAAGATAGAAGTCCAGGGCCAGGGATATAGCTCAGTGGTTCCGGCGCCTGTCTTGCAAGCGCAAGAGCCCGGGTTCAATCCCCAGTAACCACATAACAATACTGGGCGTGGAGACTCACCCCAGCAGCAACCAGTACCACATACCACAGTGCCCGGCCTGGTGGCTCACGCCTATAATCCCAGCACTCAGGAGCAGAGGCAGGAGGATTGCTGTGAGTTTGAGGCTTGCATGGGCTACATAGTGAGCTCAGGGCCAGCCTGAACTACAAAGAGAGACCCTGCCTCAAAAAACCAAAAAAAAAAAAAAAAAAAAGTAGAAAGTCCAGAGCCAGCCAACACCTGTGAGTCCCAGCTTGCGCATCAAGTAGTAAGTGAGATGAGTACCAGGAATAAAATCTTCACATCAAAATGTGTCAAGTACTGAGCTTAAGGCTTTTCAAAGCAGTCTTATACCAAGGTATGACTGTACTGTACTTGCCAAAAGTTTATCCATATTCTGTTTGCCCTGGGGGAAGATAGCCAGTTGACTAAAATTCTACCATAGCCAGGAGTGGTGGTACATCCCAGCACATGGGAGGCTGAGGGAGGAGGATCCTTATGAGTTCGAGGCCAGCCTTGGCTATATAGTGAGACTCTATCTCAAAAACAAACAAAAGAGGTGCCTGCCTTGCAAACACAAGGTCTCGGGTTTGATCCCTGGTAACCACATACAACAATGCCAAGCATAGTAACTCACACCCACTAGCAATCAGAGGCCACATACCACTGTGCTGGGTGTGGTGGCTCATGCCTGTAATCCCAGTACTCTGGAGGCAGAGGCAGGAGGATTGCTGAGTTCGAGGCTGAGTTCAGGACCAGCCTGAACTACAAATTGAGACCCTGTCTCAAAAAAAAAAAAAAAGAATCTAGACTACAGATTCTATCTTTTTCTGTCACAATAATTACATTAGAAATCTAATTCACAAAATTTAATTAAAAGGAATGTGCAAAAACTCGAGGTCCGTCCCACCCTCATAGGTCCTCTATACATATCATCAGTAGTTTCCTGTGTGGCCTTCCCAAAATAATCCACACTTCACAAGTCTGCTCTCTCTCTCTTTTTTTTTTTTAGGTTTTTTGAGACAGGGTCTCACTTTGTGGTTCAGGCTGGCCCTGAGCTCAGCCTCAAACTCACATCACAGCAATCCTCCTGCCTCTGCCTCCCAAGTGCTGGGATGACAGGCGTGAGCCACCACGCCTGGTACTATGGTATGTGGTACTGATTTCTAACGGGCGTGAGTCTCCATGCCCAGTATTGTATGTGGTTAGTGGGGATCGAACCTGGGTCCTTGTGCTTGCAAGACAGGCGCCGGAACCACTGAGCTAAATCCCCAGCCCTTAAGAAACGTTTTGTTCACATCACCTTGTGCTAAGTAATTGTTTAGTTATGCTTTGTTTTTTCACAAGTGAAGCACCAAAGTCTCTGCATGAACCTTTAGCACTAGAACCTGTGTCGACACTGGAGTCATTTTCTAAAATGGGCACAGTTTTCCAGCCGGACGCGCTCACCCCCAGACGAGTTGCTCAAGTCTTTCATCTGGTGCTGTTTGTCCCAGCAGGGGTTTTGCTGCCCCCAAACTCATGGCTACCTAGGACCTGTGGATAGGGTGACTTCAGTTGGATGTTGCATTTCTGATGTCACCCAACAGAGATGAGTGATGCGGGAGTGGGTTAGCGCTCCAATGCAATTTGGGATTGTTCCCCTGAGAAGGAGGAAATTGGGGGACACAGGCACAGAGCCACACAGAAGGGCACCCCGAAGGCCAGGCGGAAACAGAAGCTCCACAAGCCGCAGGACTCCATGGAAATGTCTTGCTTTGCTGCATATAAGCGTTCAGATGCTTTTATTTTATTTTTTCACTGCTGGGTTAAGAATATATCTGTATGTGATTTCCCCCACATAACTACTTAGTATTTCTTTCAACATTTGAAAAATATTTGCTATGAATGGCTGCATTGTTTCTGTTAGATTTCACAATTCACATTCTATTATTTCCTCATAAAGCAGTTTCCCCTTATTACCTCTGAAAGGCTGGTGTATACCAACAAGTAACTCATGAAATTGTGAGCCCACTGCCTTAGGAGTGATAACAGAATCGATGTCAAATTTGTTTATCTCCCCTTTTCCCACCGGGTATCATTTTCATATATCAAAAACTGTACTAACTTTCAAGATGTAGCTTAATGTCTTTCGATAGCCATATTTCTCCTTGTAGCCAATGTCCAAACCAAGACAGAATATTTTCATCGTCCCCCAAAGTCCCAAGAAGGTTTTTGTTGTTGTTGTTGTTGTTGTTTTGAGATAGGATCTCACTAAGTTTCTCAGGCTGGCCCTTGACTTGTGATCTTCCTGCCTCAGCCTCTTGAGTAGTCGGGAGTATTGTACAGGCACACACCACCATGCTTGACGCCAGGCATCTATTTTTTTTTTTTTTTTTTTTTAGGTTTTTTGAGACAGGGTCTCACGCTGTAGTTCAGGCTGGCCCTGAGCTCAGCCTCCAACTCACATCACAGCAATCCTCCTGCCTCTGCCTCCTGAGTGCTGGGATTACAGGCATGAGCCAATACGCTTGGCACTGTGGTATGTGGAGCTGGTTGCTGCTGGGCGTGAGTCTCCACACCCAGTATTGTATGTGGTTACCAGGGATCGAACCTGGGTCCTTGTGCTTACAAGACAGGCGCTGGAACCACTGAGCTAAATCCCTCGCTCAAGGCATCTATTTTTAACAAGCTCCTCATGCACTTCTAATGAAAATAACAGGAAGGAGGAAGGTGAATACATTCCTAGATCCCTTGGCCAGAGGGACAGCAAGTTTGAGATTTCCAGGGCTTCCAAGCGAAGTGGCCGGCCTCTGCCCGGGAGCCTGCTGCTCTCTGGTCTGCAGCCCTCGGGCCATCTATGCACACGCAGAGCTTAGTCTGCAGGCTTCTCCCCCAGTCACAGGCTATGAGTACAGGAGCTCCTGAGGCCTAGGGCCGAAAAGGTGGCAGGACCCACAGGGAGCGCAAGGCCACGCCTGCTCCCACATTCTCCTCGTGCCCACCCCCAAATCCAGCCTGGAATTGCTGCCATGCCATGAGTACTTGGATGGTCCCACTTTTTGTTTTTGAGCGGTGGGGTTTGAGACCTGGGCTCACTATGTCACTCTGGTTGTCTTGGGCTCACTATGTAGTTCAGGCTGGTCTCGAATTTAAGGTGATCCTCCTGCCTCAGCCTTCCAAGTGCTGGGATTACAGGTGTGCACTACTATGCCTTGCTAATATCCTTCACATTTAAAGTATGCTCATAAATCAATAAGAAAACAAACAACTAACTAAAAATGCACAGAAGATATAAAGAGTTCAGAAATTAGGAAAAGACATCAATCCTCTCTTACACTTTCAATAAAAAAAATTTTCATAAGGAGCAACTTTTTCACGCATTGGTAAGGATCAAAAATACTGCTAATATCTGTCATTGGCAAGAATGTGGCCCACAGGCATTATTGTATGTTTCTGGAGGAAGTTAAGTGTCTATAATGACTTTATAAAGCAATTTGCATTATCCACCAAAATTCAAAATATACGTTATGCATTATTTTGTTGTAGAAATTCCAAACCAAAAAGTATATATTGGAAATTTATTTATACACAGATACAAAATGATTGTGTCAGAATGAATATTGTAGCATTGTTATAACAGGAGAAATCAGGAACAGCATTTCATAAGCCAGGGATGGTGGCACATGCCTCTAATCGTAGCACTCTGGGAGACTGAGGCAGGAGGATCACAAGTTGGACCTGGGTTCAAACTCCAGTGCTACAAAAAAAAAAAATTCCGACCTTGCTGATACATAAAGTATGAAATAAGTCATTAGTGGAGAAGAGGGGAGAGGGCTCTGAGCAGTGTGTCTTGTATGATTCCTTTTTGTGGGAATAAAGAGAGCAGACTTGTGAGAGCAGACAAAGCGAGACCCTGTCTAAAAAAAAAAAAAAAAAAAGATTCTTGAACTGCTGTCCCAGTCTATAAAACCAGAGTCTCCAGCGGCAAAGCCCAGACCGCTGTGCTCTAACCTGCGCCCCTCCTGAGTCAAGAGCACCGTGACAGCGGTGAGCAGCTCACCACTGCAGAGCAGCCGGTGTGGCGGGCTGTGAAATCGTCATGATCCAGGCTCGCAGCAGGGGCTTGGTTCAGGGCTGTCACAGCAGCCCAGGCAGAGCAGGGAGCGGGGCTCCAGGGCCAGGAACCACGCCACAGTCCCGCCTCACAGAGCCTGGCCACTCACCGCCTGCCTGGGCCGTGCACAGGGCTAGTGTGGCCACGAGGAGTGTGGATGGGACCCGTACATCAGAACGGGAGACTGACCCAAAACAGCCTGTGAACACTTCAGCCCGGCTTCTGCCAAGGGAGGAGTAGGAATGGGTGTTTTGAAAACCTATTCACTCTGTCCTTGGCACTGCCAGGAACAGCCACCAGGTGGGGAGGGCTGGAGAGCCAGGTGCACCCTGGGGTCTCCTCAACCCTGCTGCCCACCTGTTTGTGCTCCAGCAGGTGCCACCTGAGCCGCATGTCCTGGTCAGGGAAGTACAGCTGCCGCAGACAAGGCTGCTGTGGCCCCGGGTAGCCTTGGGGCTTTGGGCCCTCTGTGGCACAGTTGTCACTTTCCTGATGTGACACAAAAGGGCAGCCTGAGCTCAGCCCCTCTGGGCCTAGCTTCAAATTTGGACCTACCGAGGCCAACAGCAGTTCGTCTGAAGTGGCTGCTTCACTGTAGCTGAGCAGAGAAGGCTCAGACAGCTGTGGCGTCATCTTCCTCTCACACCTGCCCTGGGCCCTGTGTGCCCGGCCCGCTGGGACACCTGGGACCTCCCAGCCCAGGCCTGCAGGGGGTGGGGACAGCTGGACACGCGGCCGGGGCACCATCTCATTTCAGAGAAAGGACTTTCAGGCACAAGCCAGGCTGAGGGATAAAAGGCCATCTGTCCATCCCCCCGTGCCCAGCCCTGGCATCCTTGAACAACACCCCTTTATGTGGCTCCCCCGCCCGCCACAGCCCCCGCCCGCCGCACACTGCCTCCTTTCAGTCCCCTCTGTGCAGACTTGTTTGTTTGCGGTGCAGAGCCCAGGCTTTCTGTTGTTGTCCTCTCCCCCATACCCTCCGAGCGTGCCCTCTCTAGAGAAGACGGGGCCTGGGGCTGGAGGACGGCCGGGGGCCGAGGTGGAGGCCCCGCCAGGAGCTCGGGGACATCCTAGCATGTCCCCGGAGGGGGAAAGCATTAGGAACCTTCTCAGGGACCTACCGACAGTGGGCTCCAGTGTGGCCCTCCCAGCAATGGAGCTTTTGAAGCCTGTGCCTCAGTTTCCCCTTTTGTGAAATGGCTCCTGCCAGTCTCTCCAGGTGAATTATGTCCAGACCCACCCCCCACAGCCTCCGACTCCCATTTCACAGTTCTTCCAAGTGAGGACAGCTGGGGAGGGACTGCTCAGGCCCTGAGAATGGAGCTGCCTCCAGGACGGTAGCTTTTGGAGGTCATCACGCCCTGGTTCTGCCCCAACCACCACTATGGATGTTGTTGGCCAGGAGTCCCCGGTTCCTCTCACTACCACAGCAGGATAAAATGCAGGCCCAGAGCTCCTTGGAGGCCCTCTGTGTGCTTCTGCCTTCTGGTTGAATTCCTCTCCTTCTGTGGTCCCACCTGGATCACAGGGGAAACCAAGTCAGGCCTTGGATTACGCTCTCAGGCCGCCATGACAAACAACCACAAACTATCTGGCTCGAACCTGCTCTCCCAGGCCCAGAGGCTGGAAGTCTGGGACAAGCATGTCAGCAGGCTGGGTCCTGGGTGGCTGCTTGTGCCAGTCCTTCTCCTCAGGGAGACCCGGGCTGTGGAGGGCACCGAGCAGCTCTCTTCATGCCACGCTGCCCGTACCACGGAGGCTTTGGCGCTCTCAGCTTGTAGCCACCACAACTCAGTCTGTCCTTCTCTTCCGTGACACCCTCCCTGTACGCATCTGTATTCTAATTTCTGCTTTCTATGAGGATTCTAGAAAGTTACACTGGCTAGTGACTTCATTTTAACTAACGACATCTGCAGCGACCCTTTCTCAGAAGCCACATTCTGAGATGCCAAGGCCAAGATGGTATTTATGCGTGTGGGGGTGGGCACAGCTCGACCCATGACAGCAGCCCAGGGTGACATTTTGGTCCACCGCTTGTCTCTCCACTGCAGCTTTCATCCTCTCCCCAGATAAAAGAGGAGGAGCCGCAGTAAAGCCAGCCCCTGCCTCTGCTCTGCGCCTGGGCCTGCTTCCTCTGAAAGCTGACCCTTGCCAGCATGGACAGGAGGGAGGAGGCAGGCGGGGTGACCTCTATTGGACCTTGCTATGGCTCTGGGGGGCCCCTGGCACAGGTGGCCCTGCAGACTGCCCGCTGTGGCTGCCAGACAGACTCCCCATCCAAGTTCCCTGTCCTGGGAGTTGAGGTGGAAGAACTGAATGCCCGCTCCTGCCCCTGCTTCTGCACACGCGGACGCCGGAGCCTGGAGGCCGAGGCTCGGCTCACACAGAGGCTCCAGAGGTTCACTTGGGGCCGTTTTTCCTCAGACGTGCTGTTTGGCCAGGGCTCAAAAAGCGAAAGGTAAAAAGAAATGAGAGTCCCGGACGACCCTGGGCCCCCCTTGCCGTGACCTGGGCCCATGCCATGCTGGCCTCATCCGGGCACAGCCTCTGTTTCTCTGCGGTCCACTCCATTCCCAGTGGCCTCCTGAATGTCCGGACCGATGACTGGCACCCACACTGCCCTGATAGTCCATTTTTCTCCATGCCTCATGGCTCATCTGAGTTTTGCTTCACGGTGTCTTGTTTGTTGAGGACGGTCAGAGCTCGTGCCCTCTCGCTTTGTGACAATGCTTCGTATGTCGTGTTGTGAACCACACCCTTCCCCACTCACCTAGGCTCTGGTGACAGGGTAGGAAATCGGGGGCTCTTGCCAGGGAGAAAAGACTTCTTGTTCCAGGAGAAAGGCCTGGAGGTCACCAGCAAGCTGGCAGTGGTGCCCGGTCTAGGGCTGTCCTTCAGCCCGGAGCAGTCATAGCCTGAGATCTAGGTGGCTGCTCACCCCCCTCCAGGGACCAGCACACAGGGGCCCCAGCTGCCAATGTCAAGTGCTGCCAGGGCTCCGGGCGTGGAGGCTAAGGGTTCCGAGCTCTGTATGGAGAGCTGGCATGAGAGGACGCACAGAAGGGCAGCTGGGGTGAGCAGGACGGTTGCAGGTAGCAGCTCGTGAGCGCCAGGCACTGGCATTGTGCTAGGCTGTGGCTGGTGCTGCTGGCCGTGTGGCCTCAGGCTGTGGCTGAAAGAGCCTGAGGAGGTCACAGTGCCCTCCTCACCCCGCCCCCCCCATCACCTGGCTGCCCAGGGGCTTGCCAGGGAATGTACAGAGACTGCCGTGCCATCTTTCCAGGTCACTTTGCGGCTCCTTGTGCCCATCCTCCTCTTTCCATGTGAGCACAGCCCGTGGAAGGCACTGGGGCACCTTTCTCCTGGCACCCTGACCACCCTTTCCACCTAAACAGGTCACTTAGCTACTCACAGGTATGTCCTTCACCAGGTATCTAACTGACAACCTTGTGCCAGGGCCTCACAGTGAGCACACTGCCAGGGCCTACTTCAGAGAGCTGGTATCCAGCTTGGGGAAAAGTCACAGGTTAAAGGTGAAGAGAGAAAGAGATACTTTCCATCGTGAGCACCTACCTCCCGGGGACTGAACTCCAGGTCTTACATTGAGCTGCAACCCAGACCTCTTGTTATTTTTTATTTATTTTAGTTTTTAGTGAGGTTTTTTGAGACAATGTCTTGCTTTATAGTTCAGGCTAGCCTCAAACTCACAGCAATCCCCCTGCCTCTGCCTCCTGAGTGCTGTGATTACAGGCGTGAGCCACCGTGCCCTGCACTGTGGTATGTGGTTCTGATTGCTGGGAGTGGGCATGAGTCACCACGCCTGGCATTGTTGTATGTGGTTACCCGGGATCAAACTCAGGACCTTGCACTTACCAGGCAGACACTGGAATTACTGAGCTAAATCCCTAGCCCACTTTTTTATTTTTTATTTTGAAATAGGGCCTTGCTAATTCTCTCAGTTGCCCAGGTAGAATTCAAACTCAAAATCCTCCTGCCTCAGCTTCCCAGAGTGCTGGGATTACAGGGAGGAGCCTCTGACCCTGGCTCCTGACCCTTCTCAATGTCCCGGCACTGTCTCTTATCCCCTGGGTGGACCCTGTGAGGAAGCTGTCGCCCAGCACAGGCGGATCAGACACTCCCGCTACGGTTACTCATCAACATCTGTGTTAATCATTCTAGTAAAAGCCAATATAAGTCTGATCACAAAATTACTCACCGCCCTCACCAGTCCTGGACATTTATCTCCCCAAAGTATCATTCAGAATGATTTCCTGATGCTGGAAATGCACACATTTCCTTTGCCTTGGCATTTTTTAAAAAATATTTTTTCAAAGGTCCCTCTGGCTCTCATCCAGGATCAGGAAAGTCCTTTAAATACTTCATTGTGGAAGTTTCCGAGAAAATTTTGTTAAAAGCTTCTTAAAGCGAGGGTTCTCCTAGCCCCTCAGAGTCACCTTTACACTCTCCTGATTCCGGGGTGATGTCCCCCCGCAGGATGCATAGGTGGCCCAGTTTAGTAAGAAAACAAACCCCAGGCATCGTCTAGGTCTGTGAGTGAGTGGTGTGGCTATGCCTGGAGCCGCTCAGGTTTAATACCGAGGTTTGTTTTGCCTTTTCTTCGTTAGTTAGTTTGTTTCCTGAGACTGGATCTCACTGTGTATTCTGGCCTGACTCTTCTCACTTATAGCCCTGGCTGGCCGTGAACTTGCTGCAATCCTCCTGCCTCAGCCTTCTGAGTTCTAGGATTATAGTCATGTCATGTAACTTTTTAGAGCATCTAGGATCTCACAGCTGGACTGGAGAAAGTTAATGAAAGGAGATCACCTTCCTGTCCCTAAGACCTAGCTGATGGCGACACGGCCTACCACTGGCTCTGACTCTCCTTGGAGTCCTCTTCCATGTTGGACGTGTATCCTGTCATGTGCTGAGGAGGGTGTGGTCCCATAAGGCCACAAGAAAGCATTTACTCCAGGTTACTCCAGGGTTTGTTTGTCAAAAGCCTATCACTGGTGGCATTGCTCCCGATTGGGCCCAGGCACCTGGAGGTGTGCTCAGGCTGGGGCAGCAGAGAGAGGCCAAAGGGCAGAGACTCAGTTGGCACCATTCCCTTTTGTCACCTTTTTCCTCATCCTCAGAGGCTGGCGCCAGCCCTGAAGTCCACTCCACATCCCGGTCTGTCCCAGTTGCAGAACTGCGCAAAGGACACAGAACCGCCCTCATAACACGTTCAAAGGGCTGAAGACTTAAAAGTTCTGTTTCTGATTTTAGCCACCATCTCTCTGTAACACTAGATTTTCAGTAATTTTTTGAGGAGAGTCTTCCAATTGGGACAAAGTGAAGATTGGACTTACTTCCTGTTACAGTAGATTGTAAAGTCCCACATCTGCCAGCTTCGACCAAGAAGCCAAGCACAGTGAAGGTTCATAAGATGAAACTTTATGGTCTCATTTTCCTCCACAAATAAATATCTTTAAGTAGAATCTTTTTTAAATATTTCAATATGAAGTTGCAAACCCCTTTTCTATTTTTATTTAGGTTTTTTGAGATAAATTCTTATTGTGCAATTCAGGCTGGCCTTGAATTCACTGTGTAGCCCAGGGTGGCCTCAAACTCACAGTGATCCTCCTGCCTCAGCCTCCTGCATGCTGGGATTACAGGTGTGCACCACCACACCCAGCTTGAACGGCCTTTTATTCTGAAAATATATATTCCTGCATATTTGGTATTGAATTGCCTCTTTATGAAATGTTGCTGACAGTACTTCAGTGTTTCTATTTGGCAAAAAGAAAGTGCTGGCTATCTCATACCATTCTTACATAATTTTGGATCTGCTTATGGCTGCTCTGGGTACTCAGATAAGCACACTAGAAATCTGTTGCCTCGACCAGTGATGGTGAACCTTGTCGAGACCGATCGCCAAACTAAAAACTAAAACTCATTTACTTATCGCAAAGTGCCAGCACTCCAATTAAACTTAAATACTGAGGTTTTAATCTGTTAAGGAAACTACAACTCATATATTAACATCTTTTGTCTTAAAAGAGAGGTACAGTATCACTTATTCCATCAGTTCGCCACCACTGGTTGGGATTGTTGGAATTTGGATCCTTGCACGTGGACACCATGTGCTCTGGCCCAGAACCATGCTCCAGGATGATGCTCAGAGGCTTGGGCCGCCCCTTCAGGCGGAGAGCCGCATCTCCCCCTTGGGCGGGATGCTCAGAGACAGGTCCCTCGATTTGTTTTACACTCCAAGAGCCTGACCCTACTTCTCCCCGCGTCCCACCATGTGGCAGAAGTCTCAGGGGGATTTGGCTGCTTCTTGTTCCCCTAGTACTAAGGACTGAACCCAGTCACTTTGCACTGACCTACATCCCAACCCATTTAAAAAAAAATTTTTTTTGACACAAGGTCTTGTTAAAATGCTTAGGCTGGGCTGAAACTTGTGATCCCAATGCCTCAGACTCTCAGAGTGCTAGAATGACAGATGTGTGCCCCACCATGCCTGGATTTGAAAGCTTTACAAAGACACAGCATTGAAATGTGGCCCACTGGGGACATGTGGGTAGAGTATCCAGTGTTGACAGGAGCTGATTAGGCAGCTAAAGAAACAGGAAACTTTAAATCATAGGTCCCTGATGAACTGGATCTATAATACCATTAGACAAGCAAGATAATTACCAAAAAAAATTTTTAAACAATCAAAGATAAGAAATTATAAATACCAGCTGATACAGTGGGTATTTACATGCATGATTTTTTTTTAAGTTGGAAAATGAAGAGATCCTCTCTGACTAGGATGGTTAGGAAAGAACAACATGAGAAAGAGAACATTCCAGAATCTCACAGCTGGCTGTGCTCCTCACTAACTATCAGACAACTCTGTGTTTACAATGCACCTCTATAGGATGGGAATAATCTTGTGCCACTGCTTGTGGTTGTTAGAAAGATTAAAGGGTCAGGGATAGAGGAAGCATTGTCCTAATCCTAGATAGGCAATGTTTGGAAAGAAAAATATAAGATGTAGAAGGTGGCAAGGTATCCCTTCTTGCTGTGGGGAAATTAATTAATCCAAGGGCATCCTAGGTGAGAAGTCTGGAAAGAGAAGGGAAAGATTTTCTAGGTAGTGAAGTCACAGATAAGCGGATTTGCAGAGGCTGGTACTGTGGGGAATCTGTCTGAGGTGGCAGCAGGGCTTCCGGGTCAGACTCTGACACGGGAAATTGGAAAGACTCTTGTGGAGCAAGGAGAGCGAGAGATGCCCCAGCCTCCGTGATGGTTCCCGCATGCATGGGGGCTCAGACTCATGTGATGTGGATGGGGTCCCTGGCAAAGGGAGACCTGGAGACAGGGTGGGGCCATCGGAGAACTTCACTGAGATGCCAGCCTCTGAAGGGGATGCTGATGGAGCCAAGACTTCCTGTCTCCATGATCCTATGCCTCAGGCTTCCTGTTTTCCTCAGCCCCAGGCTCCTCCTGTCATTAATTGGCGTCTCAACTCCAGCAGACAGGGCTTCTGGTCCAGGTCACCTCATAGACCACACTGCCCTCTGCCCTTTGACAATGACGGTCATCTACAAAAGTAAAAGAAACTTTCAGTGCCCAGCTTGAAGGTGCTGATGGGGTATTGGCACAAAGATCGACATTTGCTTGGTTTCTATAGGCGGAAATGTGCTGCTGGTGAGAAGGCTCCTCACAGACCCATTGTATCTGGCAGAAGGCAGGGGGTGGGAGGACTGGCTGCCCTCAAATAGGTGCAGGCCTGTCAGGAGCCAGTGAGTCCATGTGCAAAGGCAGGGGAAAGAGCCCAGGATGAGACCAGAAACACAAGCTGGCCAGGGATTTTGAGGGATTCGGTGATAAGAGTTGACAAAAGGAGCCAGGGATTTAGCTCAGTGGTTCCAGCCAGTGCCTTGCAAGCACAAGGACCCAGGTTCACCCCCAGGTAACCACATGCAACAATACTGGGTGTGGAAACTCACACACACCAGCAGTCAGAATCACATACCACAGGCTGGGCGTGGTGGCTCACGCTGTCACCCCAGCACTTGGGAGGCAGAGGCAGGAGGATTGCTGTCAGTTTGAGGCTGAGTTCATGGCCAGCGTGAACTACAAAAAAGCGAGACCCTCTCTCAAAAAAAAAAAAAAGTTGACAGAAGGAAACTTTATGCCCTTCTCTGCCCGCAGTGGGCACTGGGTGCATCAGCCCCAGTAGGATCGCGTCTGCACCTGAGGGTGTCTGAGAATTGTGGGAAAGACAAGACCACTTCGGGGCTGAGACTACCCTTCCTCCGTGTTGAGGGAGAAGAGGAGGTTGTAGTCAGGGGAGCTGGGGTGTGGGAAAGGGTCAGATCACCCTAAGAAAGGACTGAGAGTGACCAGGAGAAACGTCTAGCATGGAGGCAGCTCAGAGGCTCAGGGGATGGGGCATTTGGGGGTGTCCTGAGGGTAAAGAGAATCGGCAGGAACAAGATATCTGAGCTACTGACTGCTGAGGAGAGGGAAGCCGCTTATGGGGCACTTGGGGGGCTTCCGCACGTGGTGCTGTGATTCTAATGTTCTTCCCCCTCACGAGAACTGAGATGCTTCCACAGGTTGGCTCAATGACACAGATCAGATATACCGAGATACACAGACCAAGGCAAGACCTTAAACGCCCATTTCGTATATGGTTTTCCCAGGGGGTGATACAAAATCCCAAGTGGCCCTCAAACCATCTCGCTGGTACCTCACCAGTAGCCACCTTCCAAGGGCCACCAGCCCGTGTTTCCTCGAATGACAGAATCACAAGGAAAGCCTCCACAGCTGCCATCCCACCTGGGACAGCAGAGCCACAGGGCCACATGACATTCCCAGCACATTCTGCTTCCTTCTGACGCTGCCTCTCCCAGCTCTGAGTAACCCTGAGCCCACTAGGCTGCGCCTCGCCAGTCTATCCCCACAGTGGCTGCAGGCCTCCCTGGCTCCCCACTTCTCTACTACAGGGGTGAGCTGGTCCTAGGAGTCCCAGCCTGTGACCCTGGATCCACTGAACGACCAAGTCTGGCATGAGGCAAGGGAGCCATGGGCATGGCACAGGGGGCCTACCAGGTGCTGCTGGTGCCAGCTGTGACTTGCTTTGCCTGCACTCGAGACAGGCAAGGCATCCCCGCTAACCGCTCTCCTGCCATGCCCAGCTGCCAGTGGGTGATGCCTCACTCTATCCCAAATCTCCAGACTCTTATTTTTGCAGTATTTTTTTAAATGGGAAAAGAAAAGTACAAAAAACAGTGATGCCCACACCAGTGTCTCTCAGGCTTCAGAAGGACTCAAAGTCATCGGTTCCCGCCCACCCGGGGAACTCCCCATTCCTGGCGCTCTCTCGCTCGCTCTCGCTCTCTCTCTCCCTCTCATTTCTTTCAGCTCTAAGGATTGAACCCAGGGCTTTCACTCTGTGCTACTTTTTATTATTTTTTATTTCAAGACAAGGTCTTGCTAAGTTGCTTAGTTGTCCAGGTTGGGTGAGAACTTGTGGTCCTCCTGCCTCGGCCTCTTGCAGTGCTGGGATTCCTGGTGAGCCTCACCGTGCCTGACTGGGGCTCCGTTCTCTTCCCTCCTCCACTCTACATGGTCCCCTGTGTCTCCTCTGTCCAGGAGCCCAAGGAGACTGGGGCCGAGTCCTCTGCAGACACCCAGAAGACGGATGCCGAGATGGAACCGAGGCTCAAAGAGGTGGACTGGGACAAGGTAGCTGCCCAAGATGAAGCAGGGTGATGATGGGGCCCGGGGGTGGGAGGGGATGAGGCCGACGCTGCACCATTCACGCTGTGCACCCAGGGAAGCCACGGATGGGACACAGGTGCCCACTTCCAATGAGAGACCTGGGCAGGCATGTGGCACCTCACTGCAGAAAGCAAGGACATCTGCACAGCGTCAGCCTCCCACACCCCAGGGAAACAAGAGGCCCTCGAAGTTTGGGAGGGGACGATGACTCGGTTGGTAAGGCCTCCCCAGGCCCTGCCATCACTCAGAGTCCCTGGCAGGGGCAGGGCCACACGGAACTGGATTGTGGCCACACTGGAGAAGCCAACGCCTGTGTAGAGCCCTGGCAGCCTGCTCTGGGGGAGCAGCCGGCAAACCCCGTGAGAGGCACAGGGCCCTCCAGCTTTGGCAACAGGGCCATCCCAAGTCACACTGCCTTTTCCTCTTGGAATAGAAAGAAATGTGCACGTCCAGAATTCCAGGCCTGAGTGTCCTCTGCAGAGGACAGAGACAGAGCACTGTCAGCCCCAGCCACACGGGGTGATGCGGGAAACTGCCAGGGGCATAAGTGACCGGGAAAAGTGAGCAGGGGCCTGGGGCTCTGCACAGCTGCCTGCTTGTGGCCCCTCTCCCCGGGCTCCTGAAGCCCTGACCCCACGACTCGGACAGCCACTGGCACATGGAATTGCCACTGCTTCTGGGGACCGTACCCATGGGAAAGACTCCATGGGGTGTCTGACCTGAGAAGCTGCAGGTTATTCTGTGCCCATCCCCTGCAGACACAGGGAGAATTGGGAGCCAGCGAGAGAAGGGCTTGCCGCCCGGCCAGCTTGTGACCACCATTGGCCATCACCAGCATGGGGCGTCTGTGGTGCTCAGGCCTGGGGCCAAGACAGGGTTTTTAGCATAAGGACTAGGGTTTCTGGCAGTTTGAGGGGATTTCTGTTTGCTTTGCATGTTGTAGGAGGAAAGGGGAGCCACCTACCCTAAGTGTGAACCCCCACCCCCAGAGCAGACAAGGCTAGGATCCTGAGCCCAGAACAGGAGGGCATCAGAAGGGGTTGAGGAGCTGCTGGGCAAGAGCACAGGGTCAGAGGGGCACCACAGCTGGGGCAGCAAGTACTAGGAGGAGCTCCAGAGAGGTGTCTGTCTCATGGCTAAGGGTTTAAAAATCAGAAAGAAGCAGGGTGTGCCGGAGCACACCTATAATCCCCGCTCTCAGAAGGCTGAGGCAGGAGGATTGCCACGAGTTGGATGACAGCCTGGGCTATATATACTGAGTTCAAGCCCAGCCTGGACTAACTAGCAAGACCCTGTCTCAGAGAGAGAAGGAAGATAGAGAGAGAGAAAGAGAAGGAAGAAGGGAGGAAGGTTAAGGAAAGAAGAAAGAAAGAGAGAGGAAGAAAAAGACACAGAAAGAAGGAAAGAAGAGGAAGGAAAGAAAGAGGGAGGAAAAAAAAGAAAGCAAGGAAGGAAAGAAAGAGAGACTAACCTGGGGTAGACTGGCCGGAAAAGCTGTCCTGGTGGGGAGGGGCCGGGTCTAAGACTGGCTGGGCACAGCAGAGCCCCAAGCCCGGCTGAGCCCTCTGCCCATCCAGGCCCCGTGCTCCTTTACCTTCCGCTGTGCTCTGACAGGAGGGCGCCCGCCCAAGCCGACACCCAGGCACAGACCCTGGCTCACTTCTCACAGAGGGGGCACTTCCTGTCACTCAAGGGCTCCTTGCCAACCCCTCCCTCCTGTGTCACTAGACTGAGACAGAGAGTGGCAAGGGCTGACCCAGGTGACAGGGGAAAGGCTTCCGGCAGGAGCTGCTCCCCACCCCGCCCTGAGGAAACTCCGCAGACAGCTGAACTCTGTCCTTCCCTTCCCTCTTGTCTTCTTGGCCACATGGTCAATCCGTGGGCCCTCAGGAGGGAGCAGAGAGGCGGAAGAGCCCTTTGGGCCCCTCCTGGCCGGGTTAGGCACATCAGAGGCCCCCAGAGAGGACCAAGAAGCCAATGTGGCGTCTGCCCCACTCAGAAGTGAGACACCGACTGCCTGCCGGGATCTGAGTGGAATTTTACTGGCATGATTGCTAAATCATTTCTCCCCTCACCTCACTGGACAGGACCATAGGACGAGAATCCAGCTCTCCATCCTACACAAGTCTCCCTGCTTTCTAGAACCTAATCTGTCAGGACTCACTGCTCTGTGCCTCTGGGTACACTGGTCCCACCTGCCTGCACATCTGCCTGTCTCTCAGTACCCAGTGAACTATATCCCAGCCCTTTATATTTTGAGACAGTGTCTGGTTAAATTTCCCAGGCTTGATCCTCCTGCCTCAGCCTCCCAAATAGGTGAGATTACCGGTGTGAGCTACCAGCCTCTTTCAGCTACTTCACTGCCCGCTTTTCACCACTCTCTCAGTAACCCTCCACCCTTCCTACTTTGGGGACCCACCTCCCTGGTACCCGACATGGAGGAGGCGGAAGTGAAGGGTTCTCCCAAGTTGCCATCCCAGATCACCCTGGGCAGCATAATTAGCACTGAATTAATGCTTCTTTATTGAGTCCTTACCCAAACAAGTGGACAAAGGAGCCAAGTGTTTGAAATGCATTTGAAGAAGTGAAGATTATCCTTATCTTCATCTTCATCTTCTCCTCATTTAATTAGCAGGGAAGAGTGCAAGTCCCTGCCAGTCACCGGGAGGCAAGCTAGCCGCAGGTTGGCAGCCCGGCCCAGGCACCTGCCCTGGCACCTGCCCTGCCAGTGCCTCTCCCTCCCATCCTTCTTCCCCGGGGACAGGCAGAATCATCCTCCAGGATGGCTCTAGGGGGAAGGAAGGTGGAGGCACACCCGAGCAACTCTGCACTCCCCTCCCTCCTGAGACAAAGGCTAATCCAGGACCCCAGAGCCCGGGCAGGGTGTTGATACGCTGGTGGGGTTTACCCCTGGGAGGTCTCAGTAGGTCCCTGGGACTCAGGATAGGGGAAGCAGGATCAGAACAGAGACCCTCAGGCAACCCCCCTCCAGGGAAAGGTGGAGGTCAGCACCGCCTCGCTGGCTCCCTTCACCTCTGGGCCCCCTGCCAACTCCAGGCCCCTCAGTCTCCAGCAGAGGAGGCAAGTGGTCCAAAACACCCCAAGGACTCCAGTTGTCCCGGCTGGCCCCTAAAGGCCACCAGAATGCCTCCTCTCCCCTCTGATGGCTGCACCGGCCCCCAAACCGGGGTCACTGGAGCCTTTGCACTGAGGGACTCGCATCCAAGGTCACCAGCTCTTTGTGGCCGGGCATCCGAGCCTCATTTGTAAGATGAGGTCACCTAATCCTGGTGTCTCCAAACTGAAGTTTAGCATAAGAGGCCAGAGCCCAGGTGTGAGTGCTGGAGGCAGGAGCCCTGGCTGGGATTTGAGGGCTGCTGCCCATCCTCTGCAGGCTGGAAGCGTGGGGGGGGGGGTGCTTGGAAGTCACCTCCACTCCAGGCAGTGGTGGTGGGAGGAGCTGCCGGCACGGGCACCGCTGTCCCCACCCAGCCTCTGGTGAGAAGCGCTGCCCTGTGCTGAGGGCGCACCAGAGATGTGTCCCGTGCCACTTGGCACAGGGAGGAGGGCCAGGGAGGGGAAGGCAATGCAGAGGTGGCCCCCTCCCCACTCTGGCATCGGGCAATCCGCCTACCCAGGAAGCAGGCTGCTGTTTCCCCCTGCCAGTGCCTGCCAGCTGCATTCCTGGCATAGCTCAGTGGGGGGGGGCAGCGCTGGGGTAGGGCCAAGGTGCGGGGGGCCAAACACACCACAATGTGCATCAGCTTCCTGGGCCCAGCCTGTTGCTCAGTCTATGAATCACCAAAGGACCACACCCCTGGCCCTCAAAAGCTGCCTGGCCCAGCAGTTTCTGGGCACATCCTCACCCTCACCCATGCAGCCTGGCAGTAGCTGGGTGACCAGAGTTCTGTACTTGCTCAGAGTGTCAGGTCCTCAGCTGTAACCAGAGGGCCGGTTAGGGTGAGGGTGGTCCTGGGAGCCCAGGTGCTGAGGGACTGCTGGTGTGATCAGGGGCAGCTTCTCCCCACCTTTCCCCACCTGTCTCCTCCTGAGGCCGCAGACCTTGAGGCTGCAGACCAATGTCCCAGGGTAAGAAGGGCAGGGTCGGATGCCAGTGCTCTCACGGGAAGAGGCATTTCAGTGGGAGGGCAAGGAGCCAGGGCTGCTCAGCCCAGGAGAGTAGGAATGAAATCTATCCCAAGTCCCACCCCTCAGACAGCCCACTTCCTGGCTGCCAGTCGGAAATGACCAGCAATTCGGAAGCACTCAGCTAAGACTCTCTTTCTGACCAGGACTGGAAAGGGCTGGGAAAGGACAGCCTGTCCATGCGGGTCAAGCACCCACGTCAAAGGGTCTGGCTCTTGGGAGAGTTCACTGAGGGTGCTCACAGGACAAGAGGCACAGAGGCCTACATTCCAAGACCGACTAGCTTCATCTCGAAGGGACTTAACTTCTTGGGCCCTGAAATGAGGTTAGAAACAAGTAGGTCTGGGTCTCTGTACTTATGTGCCCTGCTTGCTCTACTTCTGCTGGAGTGGTGAGACTGAGGCCCCTGACCGAGGCCGCGTGGGGTCCTCCTGGGTAGTCTCTCAGCCCTCAGAGAGCAGTGGCCTTCCCTGGGTAGGACACGGCTATGGGCAGTGCTGCGGTGTGCACAGGTGGCCAGAGCGTATGGTCCACCCAGGGAGTTCCTGAAATCACAGCAAAGATCAATCAACAGGCCCCTGTTGGCAGGGGCTCCATCACCCCCATAAAAACACTGCGCCAGCCTCCCGCACCGGCTCGGGCACCTCAAGGTAGGGTGTGAGAGTCAGGCTTGACATCTCTTCTTTTTTTTAGGTTTTTTGAGACAGGGTCTCGCTTTGTGGTTCAGGCTGGCCCTGAGCTCAGCCTCAAACTCACATCACAGCAATCCTCCTGCCTCTGCCTCCCTAGTGCTGGGATTACAGGAGTGAGCCACCACGCCCGGCACTGTGGTATGTGGTACTGGTTGCTGCTGGGCGTGAGTCTCCATACACAGTATTGTATGTGGATACTGGGGAATCGAACCCGGGCCTTTGCGCTTGCAAGACAGGCGCCGGAACCGCTGAGCTAACTCCCCAGCCCCTTGACATCTCTTCTATGGCTCAGCTGAATTAAACTAATGAATCCATGCTGCTCCCTGCTTCCCCTGCAAAATACAGTGGACTCTTGACATCTACTCCAGCTGGTCAACTGAAGGCGCAGGCTCCTCTACCCAGCCTCCAAAGTCTCTCTGCTGTGCACACAGGCAGATCTCAGGCTCCTCAGAGACACTGACCCAGGATTTCTCAGTTAATCCCACA
The DNA here is from genome assembly GCA_004026965.1 of Petromus typicus. Lineage (NCBI taxonomy): Eukaryota > Metazoa > Chordata > Mammalia > Rodentia > Petromuridae > Petromus > Petromus typicus. The sequence continues at coordinate 20,912 of PVIR01021594.1, forward strand.
CAGGAAGGGAGGTTGGAATGTTAATCTGTATCTGAGCCCATCTGGAAGCACAAGCAGATAGCATTTGGCTCAGAACTCAAGACTTTGGTCAGAAGTCAAAACTAAAATTCCAGTTGTAACCCAAGTTGTTTGTATGTCAGGCCAATTGTAACTTGAGGGTCCACCATAAGGGCAAAAGAAATCTAAAGCTGCCCTGCTAGGCAGAGAGGCCTGCCTGGCCACACCTCTGTGCTGTGGCTAGAAATGTTTGCTGCCTAAGGTAGCTAAAGTCCAATGAAACACACAAATGAAATGCAGGTGCAGGGTGTCGCATGTGACGTGCAAATGGACAACTTGTAAAAGACTAAAGAGTTTGAGACAGACAGTGATAAGAACGCATATCACTGTCTTTGATAGAACGGCAGGGAGAGAACAACAAAGACACAGACGAGAGCCAATAGAGGATATCATAGGGAATATTTTTAAGGAATGCAAACCCAAGAGGATAGGAAACTGCAAGAAGACAGACCAATTCCAACATTAACTGTAAATAGTCTAAGCAGCACAATTAAAAGGCAGGGATTGGGCCAGGGGTTTAGCTCCGTGCTTCTGGTGCCTGCCTCACAAGCACAAGGTCCCAAGTTCATTCCCCAGTACCAAAAAAATAAATAAATAAAAGGCAGGGATTGACTAGAGAGAAAACCAGGACCCATATGTGCCACAACTATATATTAATTTTTTTAAAACAAAAAAAGTAAGCTGGAATAATTTTTTTAATTTTTTAATCTTTATTGGTACATTACATATATGCATCATGATTGTACTCCATAATGGGGATTTGTACCAGTATAAGACACAACTTCATTCTCATTTTTTCCCATAGCCCTACCCACCTTACCACCCCCCCCCATATACATAAAATTTGTTTCCTTACTTTTTTGTAATTTTTTTTTTTAAATCAAGACCCAACTGTATACTGTCTGCAAAAGATGAAGTGCTGCTGGGTGTGGTGACGCCCATCAGTAACTCAGGTACACAGAAGGATGAGGCAGGAGGGTCACGCGAGTTTGAGGCCAGCCTGAGCTGCATAGGGGGCTCAAGACCAGCCTGAAGTACATAGCGAGATCCTGTCTTGACAAAAACAAGGAGAAGGCTACACTGTGAAGATACACATAAAAGAACAGAAGAAAGGCTCCACAAACATTCATATCAGGGCCAACCTACAAAGTGACAGTATACACGTATGCCACCTGCCTCGTTGGGGGATGGCGAGCGGTGAGTGGTTTCATCCCCCGAAAGTGCCTGGAGCCACACAGGGCCTGGCAAACGCCCTGTGCATGTGGGGTCCTGGTGGACTACAGCCTGTGGCACAGAGCCACACCCTCTCCCACGAATCTGCTTCTTCCTGAGGTTATGCAGGAGGCCATGTTGCAAGACCCAGGCAGAGCAGCGGAAGGAAGGGAGAGCGTGCTCGGAATCCATGTGCTGCAAGACGCAGAGGCTGAGGTCAAGGGGTCCAGGGTCAGCTAGGAAGCTGCATGCAGCCGATCGGGCCAACTGTCCCTTAGGTTGGTGCTACAGTGAGGTGCCCTGGGCTGCCCTGGTCACCTTCCAACTTGAGAAGCAAAAAGGGACCCCTATCCGAAGGTGGCCAACCTCTGGGACCCCTGTGGACATGGAAGGAGCCAGGGTCTTCTTGGGAGCTCTGTGCCACCCTGTCCCAGGTGCAGGGGTAGCACCCAGCTTTGCTGCCTGCCTCCACACCTCAAAGCTGTGATGGTGGCACAGGTTCACTTCCGGTGCTGGGACACCTGCAAGACTGAGCTAGCAGGAGGAGAAGGCAGCTTCTGGGACCCCTGGGGGTGTTCTCCAGACCACACTTCAGCCTCGCTCCAATTAGGGTGCTGGGTTGGAGCCCCAGGAAGGGCAATGCTTGCCCAAGACTGTTCCACTGACAGATGGCAGAGCCGCGCTTTGAAGGTCATCTCCTGGCTCCAAGTTCACTGTCCTCCATTTCCAATCCTCATCAGTCCCTGGAGTCTCATGGGCTTCCCATGGCCTAAAGGTGCAGCCTCCAGACCTCTGACCTGCATCCCCGAGTTCAGCTTGCTGTGCACCTCCTCTGCTCCATCCATTTAATCAGTTAGGTGCCGCTGTGAGCTCATACAGTCTGCATTAGGACTCTTAGGATATGGTTCAAAGAGGAGACAAACATGTCACAGGTTGGAATAGAGTCTCTCCTTCCTCCCACCGCTGGGGGTGAGCTTGAGTGCTCCATGTTCCATGTGCCTCCTGCCTTGGGGACAACTGGCCTGAAAGGTATAGCCCAAGCTCTGGGTCTAAGGCAAGGTACTCACTGTCCCTCCTGCTGTCCACAGAGAAATGACAAGGTACCAAACAGAAGCCAGGTATAGTGGCTCATTCCTGTGATCCCAGCACTCAGGAGGCTGAGGCAGGAGGATCACTTCGAGTTCAAAGCCAGCTTGGGCTCCATAGTGAGTTTAAGGCCAACCTAGAATACATAGCAGGTCTGTGTCTAAAAAAACCAAACAAACAACCAGATAGACCCAATCACTCTCAATTTCATCTGCGCCCAAACTCCCTCTGTCCCTTGCCCTGGCCAAATTCCGTGTGATATGAACAGATCACAGGCCGTCTGCAAAGCCCTCCTCACCCCCCCCACACCTGGGCATCTGTACCGTCATCCTGCCTTGCATCTCACTGAACTGTTGTACTCGGCACAGCTCATCCTGCTGAGCACTTAAGACAGGTACCGTTACTACAGTTTCTCTTTTATAGCTGGGACAACGGGCTCAGAAAGGTCAAGTCGTTTTCCCAAGGTCATGCAGCAGGTGGCAGGGCCAGGATCTGTAGCCCTGACTGATGCCAGAGTCTCTACCCTGACGAAGCACTGAGCTCCATCAACCAATCATTACATCCGTGATGATTCTTTCCATCCCCTGCCATGCCTATGTGTGCAGACACATCTGTAGACACGTGGGCACAGACAGATGTGAGGCAGCTTTTTGGAATGAATATTTGAATGATGAGTGAATTACCAGGCCAACACCAAGAGGAAGGCCCACAGCAAACGGGGAAGGCTGACTTTACACCCGATACACAGTGGAATGGCTGTCGGGCTGGAAGAGCCCAGAGCAGGACCCCAGGCTTTGAGTGTGGCTGACCCTGGGTGCTCAGGCTTCTAACTCCTCAGCTCCGGCTGTGTCCTTGTCAGCGCCGGCTGAGCCTTCCAGCAGGCTGTGGCCGGGCGACGTGAGGACCGGGTCACTGTCACACTCCACGCAGGCAGTGTCGACTGGCGGGGCCGGACTTGGGAAGGCATGTCTATCGGGGCCAACTTGTCGCCCGCAGGACCTGGTGGACTGGAAGAAGCCTCTGCTATGGCAGGTCGGCCAGCTGGGGGACAAGTACCACGAATGGGTCCACCAGCCAGTGACCCGGCCCATCCGCCTCTTCCACTCCGACTTCCTCGAGTCCCTGTCCAAGACGGTCTGGTGAGTCCGGCAGCGTGTGACAACCCAGGGTGTAGCCAGAAATTACTGTGAATGCCACCCCTGCTCCACGCCAGACTCCCGTGTGGGCTTGGCCGCTTCGGGGCAAGTTTGCCTTCAATTAACTCCTGGGGCACAAGAAGGCAGTGTCTGCACAGCAGCACAGGTTCCCTACGGTTCTCTGCCAGAGACTCACCTCCGAGCCAGGGGCTGCATCCTCCTTTCTCTTCCCCAGCCCCCACACCACCCCAGGGTTTGACCCTAGGTTGATGTACCCTTCTGCACCTTCTCTGGCACTGCTCTGAACACATGCCCCTTGGGAATCTGGGCTGCCTGATCTCACCATGCATCTCTCTCCCCTCGTGTCCTGCAGGTACAGTGTCCCCGTCATCTGGGTGCCCCTGGTACTGTACCTCAGCTGGTCCTACTACAGAATCTTCGCCCAGGGCAATGTCCAGCTCTTCAAGTCATTCACATCAGGTAACACCGCGGTCCTTCCTAAACTCCTTCCAGGGAGATATCCTGGAGGTAGGAGACACATGTATGCCTTGGTCCTGGATGTCAAAGAGCACAGAGCCCCAGACCACCCTGAAAGCCCTTCCAAGTAAGTCAGGCATGGTGGCTGTGGCCATAATATCAGCACTTGGGAGGCTGAGGCAGGAGGATCACTGGGTTGAAGGGCATCTGGGGCTACATAGTGTGTTTAAGGCCAGAACTACAAAGCGAGACCCTGGCCCAGACGCACACACTCTACACGAGGCCGGTAGACAGACATTGTGTCAGGCTCTCACCCTGCCCCAAGTGGGGACAAACCCCAGCAAACCATGAGCACAAATGATAATGGAGTGGTTTTGTCACAAGGGACGCGAATGAGAGGAAGGCAGTAGGATGGCAGCTTCTCACCAAGTCTTGTATTTAAAAAAGTGGGGCCTGGGCTTCTTCGTTAGAGGACAAGTTGAGGACTGGGGTGCCAAGCCCTTGCCTGGCATGTGCGAGGCCCGAGTTCCATCCCCGGCACAGGAGAAGGAGGAGCAAAGACAGCAGACAGGGAAAAAGAAAAAGGAGCGCCGTGAAGTCGCTGTGTCAGGTGGCAGGCAGGGAGCCGGCTTAGCCTGGTCCGAGAACGCATACCTGAGAGCAAGGAACCTGGGAGGGCATGTGCGGGAGCGTCCCGGAGCGTCCTCCAGGGCCAGGCCACGTGCGTCCCTCGACCACCTCGTGGGGCCCGCAGCTGCCCATGGAAAGGCTCTGTTGTGTCGTCTGGGAGCTGAGGGAATGTCGTCAGTTGGACGTGCTTCATACCTGTGTGTGTGTGTGTGTGTGTGTGTGTGTGTCTTACTGGGATTGAACCCAGGACCTCTGAGCTGAGCTACATCTCCAGCCCCTCACTACTTTTTAAGACAGGATCTCACTGAGTTTCCCAGACTTAGTTTGAACTTGCCATCCTCCTGCCTCAGCCTCCCTCATCATGCCCTATCTGTCCTATTTTTTTTTTTTTTTTACTTTGAAATAAGGTGTCACTGAGTTGCTATATTGCTCCAACTGGCCTCCAACCTGCAGTCCTCCTGTCTCAGCCTGCCAAGGAGCTAGGATTATGGGAACAAGGCACCACATGGGTTTATCTATCAATTTCAAACATAAATAGAAATAGAGTTGAGGAGATGGACCCTCACAGGTGTCTAGCAAGTGATTTCAAGGTCCTGTAGCCTAAGCTGTGGAGACCAAGCCCCACCCCCCCAGCTTCTAGTCGTCAACAGGTCACCCACAGGGGACAGAGAGAGACTGACATGGGCACTATCCAAAAGGCCTGAGGACTGCATCTCTCCGTGCAGCCGCTGTGCCACCCTGCCCTGCCCTCACCCCCGTGCCGAGCCTCGCCCGCCCAGGGAGCATGGCTTGCGGTAGCTTCCCTTTCCTAACCACCTGCCTTGCCAGTGGAACACCACATGTTCTACCAGATCGGGACCTCCTTCCCCAGCCCGGGCTATCCCCAGCTCACCCTCCCAGGAGCAGCAAGCCAGGGGCCCCAGTGCTGCAGAGACAGCTGGGATGCCACACACCACTGATCCTAGACACTCAAGAGGATGAGGCAGCAGGGTCACGAGTTCAAGCTCAGCCTGGGTAACTTAGCAGGACCTGGTCTGAGGGGTTTATGTTTTAAAAAGGAGGTAGGCTAGGGAGGGATGTGGGTGTGGCTTAGTGGGAGATGCCTGCCTGATACCCCCCCAAAAAAGGGGGAGCCATGGCTAAAGCCTCTTACACTCACCTGCCCAGGACAGGGTGGGAAATGCGAAAAGGACAGGAAGCCCTCAGCCCAGCCTGGCCTGACCCGCCCCCTCGGTGCCCCTCCCTGCCACCGCCTGCAGCGAAGGCTCAGCACAGCCAGGGTGGAGCTGGAGGCTGCTCACTGAATCGCCCACTGTGCCTGCCGAGGCCCTAACAATCACCAACAGTGGCGGCACCGCTGCGCTGGCAGCCGAGGGGGAGGGGCAGCCGAAGCTTTGGCCCAGGTCCTTGCGGGAGCCTCCGACTCGGAGCGAGATGCCACTCGGTACCAGCTCCGCTACCGGCCGCAGGGTGATGTGGGGTGAGGGGGCGGGCGGAGGCCTGACCTATGGGAGGGGGCTTTCATGCGCGGCGGGAGGCGATTGGAGGGCTCAGCGCCTGCAGTGTGTGCGTGGTGGGTGGTGACATCTGTCTGGCAGGACAGACAGCACTCAGCGCTCCCCCTACAGCGGCTCAGTGCCAAGGCCATGCCACATGCAGAGCCCACACAATGAGATGAGGGAACAGTGTGCGGGGCCCGGCGAACCGCTGAGACCCCAATACAAGACTGAAATACCCAAAGGCATGAAAGCGCATGTCTTGCTTATAATCCTGGTCCCAGGAAGGCAGAGCACTCTGGAAGGCTGAGGCGGGAGAATCGCTGTGGAGTTCAAGGCCAACCTGGGCACCATAGTGAGTTGAGTCCAGCTTGAACTACAAAGCGAGTTTAGGCTGTCTCAAAAAAGGAAATGCAAGGAATGCTGCAGGTTGTGGTCGTCAGTGGCTGGTGCTCAGCCACCTTGCACCGACAGCCACATCTGTCACCCTCCGTTCTGGCCGGTCAGCAGCCCTCTCCCGTTCTCAGTGGCTGCTCCACACAACCACCAACTTTCCTGTTCCGACTGTTCACTTTGCCCATCAACAGCACACTGGGTCTCCGGCTTTAGCAGAACTGTCCCCTTCTGAGGCAAGGTCCCTGTCCATGCGGCCCGGCGTCTGGCCACAGCTGTGCCTCTTCAGCCCTGCACCCTGGCTCCAGCGCCTGGGGGACAGGTGGGGGACACCCTCACGCTGGGATCATCTGAGGCCTTTCCCGCCCCCCACAGAGTACTCGGTGGTGGTGCCCAAGTCGGTGTTCCCCGGCCTCTTCCTGCTGGGGATGTTCCTCTGGAGCCTCATAGAGTACTTCATCCACCGCTTCCTATTCCACATGAAGCCCTCCGGCGACAGCTATTACCTCATCATGCTGCACTTCGCGCTACACGGCCAGCACCACAAGGCAAGTGGGCAAATCCCAGGCAGGGCCTGCACTGGGCCCCATTCCCGGGAGCTACGGAGCCTCCTGGGTGTCCGGTGGAGGCTGGAAGTGACAGGGAACCAAGGGTGCTAGACATTACAGGGAGCAGGACTTGGGTCAGGTGTCCTGCTGGGAGCACAGCAGAGCCAGTCTCTGTGCAGCACTGTTGTTAATCCCAGGTGCTCCACCTCCCCGTCCTCCTGTCATGTTCTTTACTCCCCACTATAGCACCTTTAGTCATTCATTCATTCATTCAGCTACGATTCCTGAGTTCCTGCTGTGTTTTACACATCAGTGAACAACACAGACAAAACTCAGCAGTGAGTGCTGATGCACATCTGTAATCCCCCTACCTGAGAGGCTGAGGCAGGAGGATCCCTGCAAGTTCCAAGCCAGCCTGGGCTACATAGTGACTCCAAGGCCAGCCTGAGCTACAAAGCAAGACCCTGTCTCAACACAACAAAACAAAACAAACTAAAGAAGTAAAATCCTTGCCCTCATGGATTTTTGGCAGTCCCATTCCACAAAGCAGGAAACTGAGGCTTGGGGATAAGAGAGTAAGGACTCTCTCTCCAAGGTCACAGGCGGCACAGCCAGGTTATTGTACCCTATTCTATGGCCTCCAGAATCTGAGCTTCCAACCACCCAGCGCCCAGAGCTGTTCAAGGACTTTGTGATATTGCCAGAAGCTGGGGTGAGCCAGGTGTGGCCCAAGGGGGCTATGTTCCCTGGCAACTTCTCTGTCCTTATACAGTGGACCCTTGACTTGTGAATTCAATCTGTTCCCAGGGCTGGTTTTAACTCAAATTGGTCACTGAAAGGCTCAGGCTCTTCTATGCAGCCTCCAAAGTCTCTGCTATTAGACAGGTAGATCTCTGTGTCCTCAGGGACACTGGCCCAGGATTTCTCCATTAACCTCACACAGCCAAAGAGGTTGGAATGTTCTTCCCAGAGCTCTTACAGGGTTAAATCTGTATCTGAGACCTTCTTAAAGCACAAGGAGATAGCATTCAGGTTGTAACTCAAGACTCTGGTTGTAAGTTTAAACTAAAATTCCAGTTGTCACTCAAGTTGTTCGTATGTCAGGCTGGTGTAACTCTAGGGCCCATGGGACTTGCTATCCTTGGTTCAGCCAGAGTGACCCTCACTGAGCCACAGGCCCCAATCTTGTCTGAACTTTTATTTCTAAGTGACTCTTTCTCCTGCACTGCATTTCATCCAGGGTATAAATCAGGAAATGTGGTTGACATAAGTGTGACCAAAATAGACAATGGCTTTTTTTTTTTTTTT
>PVIR01021595.1:0-29232 GCA_004026965.1 Petromus typicus
ATGGACCTTGTACTTATGAGGCAGGCGTAGCACCACTGAGCTGAAACCCCACCCCAACATGGTCTGTTAGGTAGCATGGGATTCTCAGAATGTAGTAGCTGATTCTGAAGAGGAGTATCCCAAGAGAAAGCATTCCAGTGGATGGAGACAGATGCTGCAAGGCGCCTCCTGACCTAACATGGAATATGTGAGGACGCCACTTTCGGCACATCCTATTAGTCAAGGAGTGAAGTCATCTGGCTTCATGGTGAGAGCAGTTAAGCTCCTCTTATTGCTGCACAGGGATGAGTGACATGGAAGATAAGTGATCATCTTTGAGAAACACGGCCACATCGTCTCTCCTTCGGGCATTTCTCTGTCAGGAAATAACCTCATCATTGACTAGTTACCTGGGCCAGAAGTTCAGGAGTTACACCTGACTCCTTCCCTCTTATGCCTCACACTCATTTGTGAAATCCTTACAGTTCTCACTCCATGATGGCTTTTGCATCCTGTGCTCTCTCCTGGGTTATGGCAGTCACAGGTGGCAACACTGGCTGTGTTGTCTCCAGCCTTGCTAGACTTCCCTCCATATGAGATGATAACACCTCACCTGTCCCTTCAGTGCCCTGGATTCTTTGTGTGCCTTGCAAGGCTCTCACATTCTGGCCTCTCAGCACCACACTGTGACAGAGAAGCAGTGTAACAGAGAGAGAGGATAGAGAGGCTTGGGTCGGACCAGTTGGTTTCCTGTCCTAATCTACTCCTTAATTCCTATATTACTTGGGACGAGTTATAGAGCTCATTGGTACCTATATTTTCATTGGTTAGAAGAAATTTATAATATCCTCATAGGATAATCTTGAGTTATGAAAACAAATACTTTAATGTATGTCTTATTTGCTGAAGTGGAGATTATTATTTATAATTTCTAACAAAAATTTTAAGGAGAAAAAGCCTTAAATTAACTCAATAATATTCTGCAAATCAGTAGAGGAAGGCTCTACCATTATTTAATTTTTAATTATTTGGATTTTAGGAAAGGAAGCTTAGCCTTAATTTTTCTTTAAATACCTAGGATTCATTCATGTTAAATTTCTTTACAAGTATATGTTAGATGTCATGCCTAAGTGAGGTTCTGAAAATATAGCAGTTTTTAAAATAGCAAGCAGTGTTGCTCCCAGAGCTTATGAATTTCTAGGAAGACTGAAACCAAACAAACCAGTACAATAAATTAGAAAATGTACAATAGGATAAAGTAGAGGCTCAGGCAACAGGACAGCTCAACACTAACTTAATGAAACGGACCATGAGGTAAATATTAAAATGTAGCATGGGACACTGAGGATGATATACTACTAAAATGGAAGACTGTAAGTATTGGTCAATGTAACTATGCCAAATAACTCCTCCTATTAAAAAATATTTTATATAAGTGCAAACTGAAAACCTACTTGCATGTATACGCATATAGATGAGTCATTCTGTCTGAATAATGCCAATTGTTTTTAAAGTTTACATTACTTCTCACTGAGCATTTTTTTCTTGGATAGGAGACAACCTCAGGGAATTAGGTTTTCTAGCAGGTAAAAGATTGACTGTAAATCAAAGAAGCAGAACCAGCAGGCGACAAGACCATTGACTTTTGTTCAGTTTTGTCATAACATTCATGTTACTGTAACATATAGTAGTTTCTTAATTAGATGCTATATTGATATCACCCATTGAACTATGTTTGCCTATATTTTATTTAATCTAGCTTCTGATATCACACTCTGTGTGCCCGTGTTAGCATATGACATATGGTTGTTCATACTTGTATTCTCAGAATCCCCAAATCGGTATGAACCTAAGATTTGGTCACAGACTTGGAGGGTATACTGTTGAAGGCCTACAAACGCTGAACTGTTGTCTTGATTATTAGCACCTCGGCGGAACCCATAGTTATATTATTATTTACTCTCTTCAACTATTGCAGTTACACCTTGACAGTTGGATTTTCTTTTCTCCCTTTCCATTGTAAGCATTATATCTTGTATAGGTAGCAAATTTATGATATGCATAGAAAATATTTAGAATTCTCTAACTTGCAGTGATTTTTTTATAATGTCATGAAAGAAATTTCCAAGACACCAAACCTCCTAATGACCGACACGACTTTAAATACTGTGTCATCCTTATACCATCTCTAGTCAATAAACTATTATTTATAATATGTTTTTCAGGGAACAAAGTACCTTTTTAGAGGCTTTCTTTCAAACACCACTTTAAAGAAGTGTTTTCATATAAGCTGGAAGAGTAACAATAGCTTTGTGTACGCAGTCTCTTTATATCTCCACACACTGACAACCGTATTTTAAGACATTGAGATTGTTCTGGCACATCCATCTGGATGAAAGGAAAAATCACAGTTTGCAGGTAAAAAGACAGTAGAGGATCCCACATTCAAGCACAACGGGACACGTTGAAAAAAAATCTTCAAGATGGTGCCCTATAGTGTTTGAAGACTTGGTATTTCTCCCTCTTACTGTGAAGGCTTTAATTGGTTTGATACCTAACCCACAAGCTTTGAGTTTAGAACAACTGCAAGGCACTCTGTTCCCCTGGCTCTGTGTTTTCCTCCACTTTTCCTTCTTTTTCTCTTCGTGAACCCTGCAGACAACCTTGGTGTTTCCTATGATCATTCCCAGGTTCAGGCTTGGGGTTTACAGAGCCAGTGATCTCTGTGAGGGAGGATGAGAGGCTTAGAACTGGCTTTCCTTTATTTCCTCTGAAGCCAAAGTTTTCTGGGATTCAGGACACGATAAAAAGACTTCAGCATCCAGGCTTTTATCTAAGAGACTGATGAGCTTCAGAGGAAGGGGCTGCACAAGTATTTACAAGTTGATCAGATTGTGTCAGTGGCTCACTGACTTCCAGGTGTGTAAACAATCAGTAAAGAGCATCTGAAAAATACTAACAGGAATGGCCGTGCTTGATCTGTCCAAATTAGAGTCACGCCATGCCTTTAAAAGTAACAGACAGAATTTTTAGAAGACAGAGGTCCTTATCACATCGCTATTCTCCTGATATTCAAACTAGAGGCGTAGGTAAAAATGTTATACTGATCTTAGGTGCCGCGTTAGTGGATTCAAACAGAGAGAAATCAGTGAAGTCCTTATATCTCTGTCTCACTGATTATAATAAGAGATGTGGTCTGCGTCTGCCTGGTAGAAAAGACACGCTCTAAGACTTTTGTTCAAAATAAATTTTCTCTGGTATTGCAAAAATTTGAAGCAAATATAGGTTGGCAGGTACTTAGAAGTGAGACGCCTATTTCATAGGAAAAGCTAGAATAGTGAGTGATTTTGAAATCATCTTCTTGTTATCCCCTTAAGTAAAATATCTGGGCATATTTAAATTGAATTTTAAAAATTTCCTGAGACTATATAATAATGTTGTTAAAACTCTAGTTTCTTTTATAATGATTATGCATACAGTTAGTAGTTATATCCACTAGACTGACTGCAACCTAGTTATTATATAAATGTGTTAACACATTTCAGTAATTATGAAATAGAAAAAGTAAAAATGTATTGCAAGTTCCTCTCCGAATGTGAACTTTTTCAAGTAGTTTTTACATTCATGGATAAATACTATTTGCAGAAGGAAGCAAAATTATGTGTTCTGGGCCTATTGTCCTCTTTCATAAGTATAAACATATTGCGATCTACTTCCAAAAATATGTTTAGTGATCTGCAGGCTGCTAATTCCATTCCATTTCTCCTTCAAGTCTGTTGAAAACAAAGAACTGACAACTACATACTTTGAAAAAGATTTGTTGCACATATGTTAGAGTCAACCCTTTTCTATTTTTTTTTTTTTTCTATTTCTTTGTAGTATAAAAAAGAGCCTTTACCAAGACTCGGCAAAATGCTAATTATATCTGTAATTCTTTTTCTTGCTGGAATTTTTAATCAAATATACTCACAATGGGGTAAAAAATGGAACTTGTCCTTTCTCAGCTCATCTTTACTATTATAATATTTTTGAAGGCTTGCATTTCATTCTGTGCTATAAAAGTTGCTATTTCATTTGCCTGTTTAACTTATAGGAAACACCCACTGTATAATTGAATTGACAGAGCCAGGGCTCATTAAAATTAGATTGACTTTCATTAGAAAAATAGCCTGGTGAAATTTTTTCAGTTCAAATACATGATTTTTGCATTTTGTGACAACCATCTCATTCTGAATTGCTGCTCTAGATGGATGGATATGAAAAATCCTCATCATAATTTTGACAGTTGGGATAAATAAGTCATTGCTATGTTTAGTACTGCATTTCTGACCTCTCTGACTCTTCATAATCCTGCAGCCCTTCTGCAGGCACAAAGCATTCTTGGACAATCATGGAGGAAAGTAAAAAGGTCATGTATTATCAGACACAATAAAATGTTTTCCCTCTTTTATTCATACATCTGGTTTCAAATATGCCAGGAGTCCTACGTATTTCATATTTTGTCCTTCATAAAAGACAAAAATTACCAAAGCTCTTCCTTGAATTTATAGTGCCTTGCATAAAAGAAGCCTCACGAGCACCAACAAAATACTTCATATTTTAGCTTGTTTTTTTTCTTGTTTGTTTTTTGTTTTGTTACTCTGGTTTTCTTTCTTGTTGTTGTTCCCTGTAAGCAAGACAATGTATCATGTAAAATTTGAGATGTTTAAAGGAAGTATACAAATGGAAGGTGTTGGGATTCTAGAAATTACCGAACCCAATCTACTCTTTTCTTATTGAAAAGTCTTAATTTACCTATTAAGGAAAAAAAAAAAGCCATTTTTCTATTTCACCACCACAGTCAACACAGAAGACTTCTGTGACCTCAGCAGGTGTCTTCCTCTCCTATGAGTCAGTTCTGGCATGGTCCCCCTGGGAACACAGGCAGGTGCCCCTCCAGGAGAGCTGGCCACTTCCTCACTTCACGTGGCAGTCAGAAGCCCTGGGTAATTTTACCTGTATATCTGGCCAGCCTTGCCCCAAATTAGGGTTCCTACAACCTCCTTCTTTGGTTGGATTAACTTCCCAGAGTGGCTGATGGGCTCAGGGAAGTGTGTTTACCTAGCAGATGTACAGAGGACTCATGAACACGTGCATAGAATGAAGTTCAGGCCAAAAGGCCTGCTGTCCCCCCGGGAACCTCTCAAGTAGCTCTCTAGAGTTGATCTCACTGAACTGGAGTTTTCACAGATGCTGCACTACATGGGCGTGTTGATTTAATCATTGTCCATCAGTTGTCAACTTCTCCTTCAACCCCTTCCCCTCCCTGAAGATTGAGAGGTTAGTGCCAAAGTCTCAGCCCTCTCATTTACCTCCCCAGTGATAAATCTTCCTTGTGACACCACTTCTGAGCAACCAGCCATTAGTCAATTCAGCAGCCAACAAAACATCATCACTTAAAAGATTCCAAGGATTTTCAGAGTAATATTCGGAGAAATGAGGGTGAGCACCAGGCACACAGAAGACAGTATTACAGTACCCTAGGGTGGGCTCTATTTGTTTGGAGTTTCATGGGCTCTATGACCTCCATAGGCACTTGAATTCAGTGAGCTTATGATTTAGTTAGGATTGTTTTTTTCTTAACTTATAGGACACCAGAAAAAATATCTCAACTGCTATTGTCCCACTCAAGCACATACAATCATTCTTGGTGGTGCTGGGGGCACTAGTGCTGGTCATGGTGGTTAAGGCACTTTTTAAATTAGCTGTGTGACTAATTGCATAAGCAGAAATACTTATGGACCTAACAATTAGTCCTTATAATATTTCAGTGAGAAAGATTTTAATTTTTCCAAATCAGTATATGGAGAAAGCAGAGAAACAGAAGTACTCAGCCATGAAACTATTTTGGGGCAGGGAAATCGTAGTCAGAACTTTATTACTGTGACCAAAACTAATACTCTAGAGAAAACATGATGCTTGGAGAGAAAAAAAATCTGGCATTAACATCACTTTATTGTTATCAGTTCTCAGAGCACATGAGTACACTCTTAAGACTACTAAAATTAATTTTAAGCAGCAATAGAAGAGATTACCACCAGACTACAGATTAAATTACATAAGCCTCAGATAGGAATGCTAGATAGAACTTGCTAATAATAGTAACACATACTAAAAGCCTTAGAAGTGTGTAAACTGGGTAGATGAATACAAATATGAGCCGTAGCTATATTGAAACACAATATATGTAGTGACATTTTAGTGGGGAAGAAAACTACTACTGTCCAATATTTTTAAAATTCTCAATCAAAGGGCAAAAACTTGTTAGGATTTTATTATAAATTTTAACGCAAAGAATGGTATTCTGTACTATACTAGATATGCTTTTAAAATAAAAACTGGTCATTTTTGTAATTAAATATAAGTTTATTTCCCATAATTATGAACTCTGTGGACTTCCTAGTGCTACTTAATGACTTTATCAGAAATGGACATGGAATAAAAATGGAAACAGAGCCTTTGCAAATGGGAAGGAGAAAGGGTTGAAGGGTGGGTAGAAGAACAGATAAAAGAATTAAGATATATACAGGTAAAAATTCCTCAGGATAAATGTAATCATCATGCATGGCAAACATACTAATAAACATTGGCAAATTATTTAAACCTGCATAATTTAAATTAATAGTGTTGTTTTAATAAAAAGCAAAGATCTTCATCTGACTACATAAAACACATGATTTTGGAGTTTTGCAGCCCTCACTTTGAAACTGGGCACCATAATTTACTTTAGACCCATAATTTACTCCTTTAAGCCTTAGTTTTATCTTCCCAAAACATCAGTGTCATACAGTTGAACTTTAATACAAATAATGTAGGTAAAACTACCTGTCAGCATGGTAATTCCATTGTATTGCTCCTTTCATCTTTTTAATGAAAGCTAATTCATGACAAATGTAGGTTCCCACAGAAGCACCCTAAAATTAAAAGTAGAAGTTTGTCTCAGGTATTTAAAAATGTCATTGAATAAAGCAATGACATTTCTTTTAAATAAAAGAAAAAATATTATTTGGATAATGAGCTTTTTCTTTTTCAGAGTGTATTCAAATGTTGCTAAAATGAATGTGTATTATTGCAAAATGTATAATAATCCTATGAATGATAGTTTATAACCTCAGAGTTGATATGTGAAAATCACAATGAATACTGTAACTAAATTTTGAAATCTTATTCCTCAGAGCATTCTGTATCACTAAGTCAGTTTGAAGAAAATAGACCTGTTATCTGAAAGACTGTTAACTGCCATGGTTATGAACATTAGGAAAGAAGAGAAGAAGTGAATAGTAAATAATGTTTTTCATTAAGCTTTCTCACACAGGCCTCTTCTGCCCCACCCCTGGGTTATTAGACTTTATTCTCACTCATGTTTTTCATTTCCAGACTTCCTATTCTACTGCTCTTTAATGTTCTCGAGACAATGGTTTCCTTTCACCTGTAGGCTGGTCAGAACCTTCACTGGTCTCCACTGGCTGTCACTGTCCTCTGCAGCTGACGGTGCGCGTGTCCTTGTAGGAAGCAGCAGCCCAGGCAAAGCGGTCCTGACACCGACTAGAACTGCACTCACCCTCAAACCTCATACTTTACTGTTAAAGTGAATTTATTGTGAATTGCCTCAGGCCCTATCAGCCATCAGCTGGGCATCTGCCTGCCTCATCTGTTACCGTAGGGCATGTTTCTTAGTAATCTCGAGTTCTGTTTCTCTGGGTTACAACGTACCCCACACCCAACTCAAGAACAAGGGCCTTTGTGCCAGCGAAATGCCACTGACCCATAATTCTTCAAATATCTGTTCTTAAATATACCATAATGTCCCTAATAACATAATATGCTAGTGTGTATGTGTATATATTTCATATGTGTGTATGTATTCTCCTCAGTAAAAAGGGTATAATAATGCACTTTAATATAGAAAGAAAATAAAAACAAAAATGCAGAATATAAAAACTGCAAAATAACAAAAAAAAATCACAGATATTAAAATATAAGTACCATGTTCTTTGATCCAGTAATCAAGACAGACGCTCTACAGCCCTTTCTGGTAACATTTTCCCTTCCCACTTTCTGTTAGTCCTGTGACAACCCACAGATGTCTTCCATCCATTCCATGCAAAGGGTGGCGCTGCAGACAGCACTTTCCATGTCGCTCTCAGGCACTCCTTCCGGGAACCCAGGGGTGCGCTGCCGGCCTTACTTTCCCAGAAGGGGTTTGGTGTCACAGTAGAAGCCTCCTCTCCCTCTGGAATTGGAGCCAGCATTCAGAACACCTGCCCAACTTCTCTTCTTCCCAGATGGATTTCTCTGCTTTGCAACCTAACACATGTCCGTTTGCACACTTTTTTAAATCAAGATACCCTAATTCAGAAAGCTTGTACTTGCCATTCAATATCCAGCCTGCAGTAATATCACCTTCCTCTGACCCTCAGTCCTCCATTACATGAGATCCTCATTGAATTTAAGAGTTGGATGTGTTTCTCCCTGACCATATAGTTGGCTAATAATAGCAAAAGCTATTTAAGTTACATAATCTCAGAGTTACTTCTCTTGGGTTATATTTTTTGTTATCATTTCAGTGCTCTATCTTATCAGATACTCAATAAAAAATAAACAGCTTTAAATTGATATTTCTCCACAGACAAGTCTCTCCTCTGTAATTAGACTAAAATAATTTACGGCTCTCCAATTTGAAGTTAAACTCTCAAAATTCTGAGTTAACATTGTTGTGATGTTAAGTTTAGTAGAAAGACAAAATTGTAAATCACTGTGTTATCACTTTAAAAGGTTTCAGTTTGATAGATGGATGCTTTCTGCATAAGAAGAGCTAGAGGAGTGATGCTTCCACTGACAAATGCTAAAGCCTTGTTCATTACTAACTTCCGCCCGGTAACTCTAGCCACGAGGTCAAAGGGCAACACTAGGCCCCAAAGGAGGAATCTTGAGTCTGTTTTCTGGAAGCAGGTCAATGCAGAAAGCCAGGGAGGTGAGGAGAGCGGTTTTATTCTTGCAGAGTGAAGTTCAGTGGGAAGAAGGGTGTAGTCTGCTCGCTTGGCTGAAGGTAAGTGTGAAATGAGAGTCAAGAGAAGAGAAAATGTGACAAAACAGCATTGAAACTTGCTTCCTTTTACTTCGGAGTGTCCTCAGGAGCCCTTCTCTGCCTTTCCATCCACATCTGATTTCTTGTTCATCCTAGTTTGTAATATAGAGAGGACTACATAAATCAGTGCCATTGACTGGTTTTATTGTTGTTGGCTGAAAGATTGGTTTGGAAATCTCCATAATGCATTCTGCCTTCGTTTACACTCTGTAGTGCTGTGATACGGTGAGAATAACTGTTAAGTACCAGACTCAATCTCTCCCAAGAAATAACATGACATATAATTTGTAAGATAATTCTGTTTCTTATGATCAAGAAAAACTGTAGGTATAAAAAGAGCTTCAGGAATTGGCATACTTTGGAGGAAGTAGAAGGATTTTAACTAAATATCTGGAAGAATATGTAAAATCAAATTCGAAAAACATCAGTCTCTAACAAAAAAGGTTTTAAAGCCAAGATTATTTGAGAGTATTTTACCTATCAGAAGAAGATGAAGTGCCTGAGCATTTAGTGAAAATGATACTTTAAAAAGAAACCTGTTTTAATTTTTGTTTTGTTTTTTTTTTCAATGGGTCTCTTGTATTCAGGAAAATTAGGTGGATTCACACAGGAAAATAATACCATAGATTCTGGAGAACTTGATATTGGCCGAAGAGCAATTCAAGAGGTTCCTCCCGGGATCTTCTGGAGGTCACAGCTCTTCATTGACCAGCCACAGTTTCTGAAGTTCAATATCTCTCTTCAGAAGGACGCACTGATCGGAGTGTACGGCCGGAAAGGCTTACCGCCCTCCCACACTCAGGTAGGAGCAGGTGTTGTTGTCAACAAAGGGGAAATGAGTAGCTTGTACTTTGTGAAGTTATTCTCTTTCTTAAAATCATTTGTTTGGTCAACTAAGCAGTTTTCAATGGTTCTTTTGTAATTGAAAGAATTTTAAATATAGTCTATTTTGTTTTGAGGTCTTTTTGATTAATGTCAGAAGAATGTTTTCTTTTTGACTTACTTTGACCACTAATAAATGATTTTTAAAAATTGCTAAAATGTGTAATTTAATAAACACTGAGCATCATCTGGGTAAAACTCAGATTTTCCAAGATTCTGTAATAATTTCAGAAGATCTTATACCTTTCATGTAATAAGAGCACAATGTAACTCACTTTAAACATGTATTCACTTTGTTGAAAATACTTTTTAACATATGTCATATATACTCAGGTGAAGAAATGGGAACATAAATATAATGGTATGAGCTTTATTAATTCAAGCTATTATTTTTCTTCTGAATGATAAACCCTCAAATAAACAAGTAAATGACCCTATATGAAAAACCAAGCATTGATTCTCAAAACAGTAGATTAAAAAAAACACTACAAAGTCAATTCACTTGAGTGAAAATACTTTCACAATAACCGTTACATCTACAGAACCACTTTCAAAACTTCTCCAGCCATATTATTTTTTCTGGTACTCGGGACCATTGTATTGACAAGCAGGCATGGGGTCACTTAGCTACATGTCCAGCTACGTACCCCGCCATATTTATTTATAATCTAATACTAAGTCACAATGTGTATCTT
The DNA here is from genome assembly GCA_004026965.1 of Petromus typicus. Lineage (NCBI taxonomy): Eukaryota > Metazoa > Chordata > Mammalia > Rodentia > Petromuridae > Petromus > Petromus typicus. Next base: position 10,684 of record PVIR01021595.1, read on the forward strand.
GGATATTGTGTTTAAATAGGTCCCATAGCAAATCCAGGTATAACTCAGTGGTACTTGAAGCCCTAGGTTCAGTCTCCACCATACCTCAACCCAAAATATGTTCTACAAGAAATTATCAAAATTGCCTACTATAATTCATAGTTAATTTACGCATGAAATTTTGCTAATTTTTGATTTATAAAATAAAGGCTGAGGGACTATCTTATATATTTTGTACTATGCAACTTTGTGAGAAATACATCTTGTATATCCTAGGACTGTAAATTATGAAGAAAGACAGATTAGACCTAATAAATATGTCACAACTTGAAAGATAAGTAAGACAATTTTAATGTATCTTCTCAAATCTCTTTGTAGTTTCATTTCATATACACATAAACTTTGACTGAATTTTTTAAATATCATGCCACATTGTATTTATTTTTCTAATCTGTTATTAAAGCAAATTGATCCTTGTACATCAAACACTTCTTATGTTGTACTTGTGTCCAAGTCTAACTTTTAGATTTGACTGCAATTCATGTTATAGGTGATACCGACTCAGATTAATAATAGTATTTTTCTTAAATCAAAGTGGATCTCTAGGACACAAGTTAATAGCAGAAATATTGAATTGATATGGCAATAGTCCCATGAAATAAGAAAAACATTTCCACTGAAACTACATATAAAAGGATTTTTCTCTAACTGAAGGTACATATTACCAAGCTAACAACTGACATGCAACTTAAAAATTCTAAAAAATAAAGAAGTGGTTTAAGGTTTTATTATAATTGTATTATTTAGATACAGTACTCATGATATTCATCTTTCAACTGTCAGTTTTGCATTTTCTTAAACTATACAGTTACTAGAGTTCTTTCCTCAAGTTTATTCAAGATCAGCAGAGCAAACAACTGTTTCTGAGTTCTATGTTTAAACATGAAATATGCTATAAAGCAGCGCAAATTGAACATTTCTCAGTTTCTGGGGAATGTTAAACAAATCAACCTGAAATAATTAAAGTTGGCCAGCCATTCATAACAGTCACTTGAGTTTTGAAAAGTCTTTGTGACCCTTTATAGAACTGTCCATTTGATTGTTGCCAGGGAATCAATTGGCTTTTTTCTCTCTGAAGCCCGATTCATTCTTCCGGACAGTTAGAAGCCTAAGGAAGCAATTCAGCACTTTGCCGTTGAGTGTGCTGTGGCATGCAAGATATTTGAACGAAAGCTGTTTTAGAATAGGAAGCAGGACTCTTGTGCCCTAAGCATACCCCTACCACATTCTGACTTCGTGGTCTTGCATGAGAAATTTAACTTCTCTGAGCCCCTCTGTTTATCTGTGTAACAGAGATTTGGAGGAGACAGTCTCCCAAGTCTCTGTCATCTCCCTTAGAACTATGCCACCATCAAAAGATGACTGAGAAACATGATTCAGCATATCCAAATTCTGAGCTCTTATCACTCAAAATAACAAAACTTGATTAAACACCTGTATGGTCTTTTCAGAAATGAACTTCCAAGGTGCCTGGAAAAGTGTCTATTTGCAATTTTACATGGTCTGTTGGATAATCAAAATAAATGTAAACAAACATGAGCAAACTTTCCTACTATTGATTTTATAATGGTGCTCATACATTGTCATTTAAAAGAATTAAGTGAGAAAGACTTTAAAATATAGGTATTTGGTAATATCCTATCATAAGAAAATTACCCTTTAAAGAAGCTTTCACACTTAGTTCAGAATTACACGAAACCTTATCAAGTAGAAGCTTTGTCTTATGATACTCCTCCCAGAGTGGTCAGACTAAATAGCCCAGAAAATCTCGTCCTGAAAATACCCTAAGATCTTAATGCTTCTTTCCAGCCTCCCAACCCATGCAATTTATGAATAAGTACTACATAGAAAGTGAATCTCAACTTATACCCTCATAATAAAAGTTATGAAATATTTCTATTTCATATAATTTGATTATTTAGTTAGCTTAGTATAAAATGGAAAATTTTCTTTAGGTATTCTAGTAGCCCTGTAAAAGCCCTATGCGAAATGTCCCCACAGATAGGTAAGTATTCAAAACCCTCAACTCCTTCCTACCACTGCTGTTCTCTCATGACCCAACCTTGTTTTACTACTCATAGCATGCTAGAAATGGTTATTTCTGTGATAATGGACCATGAGTATGTACTTGCAAGACTAGTTACAGCTCCAACTTTCCTGCCTTTTGCTTTTTCAGTTATTGTGTTTAACACATTCATGTCAGGTCTATAATTCATATATCTCACTGCTAGGCAGCTCTGAACACCAATGGCAATGCATGACTGTCCGATCAAGTGGCACAAGACTGTCCCATTGTATGGTAAAAGCCACCCAAAAGGGCAGTTGGGCATATACCAAGCCAGTGAGAATGTGTTAATATTAAGGGAGAAAGGTGTATGCATTATGCCATTTTTTCCTGTTGTTTTGCCCTGCTAACATAAATATTTTAATCTTATCAGGAAATAAGTTACTTATTTGAAATAGATACACCTTTCACAAATGGCAAATTAATTTTCATCTGGGAATCATGGAGTAAAATTCCAGTGACATTTTATAGGTTAAGTACCCATACATGTCATTATTATCATCCTTAAAGAAATAAATGAAGAAAAATTTGAGTCCTAATGTAGTTCAGTCCTTTTTACATATATTTTTGAATAGCTGAATGATATTGTACTACAGATTTATTACCAACAGCTCAAAAATGCTTTTTGATTTAAATAAGAGTTTTATATAAACCTTTTATGAGATTTCATTTGAAGAACTTCCCAGGAATTGATCAATATAGTACTGTAATTATGGTGATTTATATAGTGTATATATGTTTTATTATTTTCTATACATATTCTGTACTTATACAGTAAGTCCCTGGTAAGTCAGACTTGCTCATGATTCGACAAAGTGAGTACTTGGCCATGAACATGTGCAGCTCTCCTGTTTGTAAATTGGGGTTTTACTGTAGTGCTACAGTAGAGTGTATTTCTCACCAGCAAAGTCCCTCAAGAATACTTGGTAACTGGCTATGAAAAGTGAATTGTTCTACTTTTAAGAAGCTATTGTCTAAAAAGGTTTTAAAGTCTTCCAAATTTTCTGTATAATCTCTCCTTACAAAACTTTCCTTTGTTGTTACCAGTCATGCTCACAGATCAGATTCCCTAGCTCATTTCCTCTAATCACCAATGTTTTTGATAATCTTACTCAACAAAAATGAGGCTTAATGATCACTGACTCCAGACGGGGATATAGTAAGGCATGTGAACTTTCATTGCCAACCAGCCCTTCAGTCTACTCCACTGCTACATTTTGTAGAGTTTCAGTCAAAGGTGTAAAGGTTGCGTATGTTTTTAGTCCAATCATATCTAAGTAAAAACCTCTGGGCTTCTCCATGCTGCTTGGAGCAGTGACATCAGAGTCAAAGAGAGGCATGGCCTTGTGGTGGAAACAACCCAAGCTTTGGAGCACAATGCACTTGTGATCACATGCCAGCTCCACCCCTTCAGAGTACATTACCCTGCCCACCATCCTCAAGGGATGGTGGATCCTTTATCCTTATAGGGTAACTAATAGTGCTTTCCCCAAAGTGTTCCCAAGAGGCTTAAAAATAATCCCACTACAAAGTAAGTATCCCATAATACTTGTTGCTACCTGATTATTAAAATAGGAAGAAACCACATTAAGAGATTACTTAAAAGTCTAGCTACACATGGTGGTCCATACCTCTAATCCCAGCTACTCCATTGGCTGAGGCAGGAGGATCACGTTTGAGCTCAGTCTTTGCAACTCAGCAAAATCTGATGTTAGTGATGCTGAACCTCTTACGAGTTTGAAATAATAGCAAATAGCTGACTCTGGCACATGTGCCATAGGCTCACCACCAACACCCTCAGTAAATAATAAAATTTTGAAAATTGATGGGGTATGGCTCTGTGATGGAGAGTTTGTAGAATATGTGAGAGGCCCTGGGCTTCAACATTAGCGCCAGAAAAAACAGTGAGAGAGAGAGAGAGATGGTTATCTAATAGTTTAAGTAAAATATGGGTTTGGAATATAAGTTCATGTTGAGTTTAGCTTTGTATCCCCAAACTGCCCAAGCTCATCACATTTTTTCTCAGTCAGAAGACTTGAGTCAGTGCAAAAAACATGATCTGGTTTAATGCTGTAATGCGTGCAAAGGAAAGAAGCTTGAGGGATGGGAGAACAGAAAGAGGCAGCCACAAAGTCATCTCTCTGACTGCTCACGCAGCTCTCCTTGTCCTTGTCCCCAGTACGATTTTGTGGAACTCCTGGATGGCAGCAGGTTGATTGCGAGAGAGCAGCGGAACCTGGTGGAGGCCGAAAGAGCCGGACGGCAGGCGAGATCCATCAGCCTCCACGAGGCTGGCTTCATCCAGTACTTAGATTCGGGGATCTGGCATCTGGCTTTTTATAACGATGGGAAAAATGCAGAGCAGGTGTCTTTTAATACCATTGTCATAGGTAAGAGCACTCTTAAAAGCATCTTTTCAAGGCTACAGCCTAAATAAACTCTGTGTTGAATAGAAACTAAATTATACTTACCAGTTTTGAGTGATTTCTGGGGTGTTAAAGCCCAGGTAAAATATGAAAGCTATGTTTAAATTGTTCATTTGTGAATATGTGACAAACCTGGAAACCCTGGAAGAAAATACTATTTGAAATTAATTTGGGGGAGGAGAGTCTATCATGAAGACACTTGAAAACTCTGCATTTGAAGTGGCACTATTTTCCTTTCCAATTTGAATAATGTAGTGTAAATGGATCCATTTTTTTTTGTTGTTGTGGAACAAGCCATCGTACTTTCCTCAGCACCAGTTCAAATGATCAAAGTGACAGATTATCTGTTGCAAGAAGCAGGCTCTACAACAAGTGTTTGCTGTTTTTCCTCCAGAGTCTGTGGTGGAATGCCCTCGGAATTGCCATGGAAACGGAGAGTGTGTTTCTGGAACTTGCCATTGTTTTCCAGGATTTCTGGGTCCGGATTGTTCAAGAGGTATGCGAGTTGGATTATTTTCTTAAGCCAATATAAATAAGCTGTAGAAACACACGTAATTCAGAAAACTATCAAGATAGGAGAGAAAGGGGCGAAATTTGTCATTTGACTTGTTCTAGCCATCAATGTGCCTTCCTTTCAGGATGGTGATGGGAATGCGGCTCTTCATTCTTCTGTCGTGTTTTATTTCACAGCAGCCTGTCCAGTGTTGTGCAGTGGCAATGGGCAGTACTCCAAGGGCCGCTGCCTCTGTTTCAGCGGCTGGAAGGGCACTGAGTGTGACGTGCTGGCAACACAGTGTATTGACCCACAGTGTGGGGGTCGTGGGATTTGTATCATGGGCTCCTGTGCTTGCAACTCAGGATACAAAGGAGAAAATTGTGAAGAAGGTAAACATGTTAATGTTTACAGAAGTCTGTTGTTAGCTTCATAGAGCAGCAGATTATCGTGCTAATCTTTAGTTTGGCAGTTGAATCTCTCCTTTCATATGCTTCCTTGTGATTGTAATTTTGATGTCCAGAGTTATTAATGCATTTTAAACATTTTAACTAATAAAAAGACCAAATATCAAGAGTTTTAATGTTCTTTTTTCAGTAGCATGAATAATTCTTTTTTTACTCAAACTAGGCGGACATTTGTGCCTTGAAACCAACAGTGGCCTGTTGATTTTTTTTTTTTTATAGTTTTTCACATAGATGCCAGCTTCTAACTCTAGCATTTTGGCATCTCTGTAAGGAAACAAAAATTGAACATGATACACTAATGAGAATAAGTGAAGCATCCCATACTTGTTCCCTAACTATATGGAATGAGAGTCTAGAAACTATACTATGAAGTGTGTAGTTAAACCGTTTTTTCTAAAAGCAAAAAATCAGTACTTCTGTTCTTCAATCAAATTGATTTTATTGATCTGCACACACAAAGTAATGCAATTAAGCCTCTGGAATTAAATTTTCAGGCCATTGACCCTACAAGTGTAAAGTTTTATTGAGTCAAATTGCTAAATTAAATCTCATCATCTAAAGCACATTAAAGTGAATTAAGAAGGATAGAGACTATGCAACTCATTTATTCTCAAACAGTTTGAAGATCTCAAGCAGCTGTCAATGCTCAGTGGTCATGGATTAGGTCAAATGATACAGATTTCATTCTAGAAGAAGAAATACTTATTATTCTGACTGGGCAGAGCAGACAGCGATAATCTGAACTCTCAGGAGTCTATTTGTGCAATTCATGAAAATTACAAACCCTTGGAAAAACTTTAGTTACCTAAATGGCACTGGGCTGGATCTTAATCCTTTGTTGTATTACAACACTTTACACTTTACAGTAACAAGTCCTTCCTTGAAAATGGTGTATATTTGATTATCAAAAATGTACCTGAAGGAGGCTTAGTAGTTCCAGCACCTGCGTTGCAAGTGCAAGGGCCTGGGTTCGACCCTGGTACCACATACAACAATGCCAGGTGTGGAGACTCCTACCCATTAGCAATCAGTACCACACGCCACAGTGCCAGGTGTGGCTGCTCACCCCTGTAGTCCCAGCATTTGGGAGGCAGAGGCAGGAGGATTGCTGTCAGTTCAAGGATGAGCTCAGGGCCAGCCTGAACTATAAAGCAAGACCTTGTCTCAAAAAAAATTGTACATGTAAATTAAATTATGATTTAATTCTTTATTCCAAATATACTGTAGTATCTTCTAGGTTTAATAAGTTTCTCTCTTTTCTTCACACTAGCTGACTGTCTAGACCCCGGATGTTCTAATCATGGTGTATGCATCCACGGGGAATGTCACTGCAATCCGGGGTGGGGCGGTAACAACTGTGAAATCCTGAAGACCATGTGTCCAGACCAGTGCTCGGGTCATGGAACATATCTCCAAGAAAGTGGCTCCTGCACTTGTGACCCTAACTGGACCGGCCCGGATTGCTCAAATGGTGAGGTTAAAAATTTCAATACAAACAAATACTTACTATGATGTTTTTCTAAAGATTCAGTCATGTTTGTTTTTAGAACACTCCTATTTATACAGATTGCAAAAAGCGAGTATTTACAGATATAATGTTAAAAGTAATGAAATGTCTTCATGAAGAAGAAAGAAATAGGTTTAGCCAATTCATTACTAAAATTTCCATTTCAGTATTATTAGGATGAAGAATCTTTCATTTGCATAATATGCCCTGTCTTACCTCTCACTTTACAGAACTACTAATTGAAACCAGCTTCCCTATAGGCCTCTTTAAAGCTTGGGGATTTATACAGAAAAGATTCAATTAAAAAAATTATTTGAAAACATAAGGCTAATCATGATCACAATAAAGATATGTACAGTATAAATATTGTATACAATGGTGCTACACTGAGGTTTTAATTATAACATTATAATAGAAATGACAGATGGTCAGTTTCTTCAGACAGCCAGGTTGTTAATGAGCACATACTATGTGACAGGCTCTGTAGGAATAAAACAATAATGAGTCATGTTTGCTGTCAATAACAGGGTCTTTCAAATCTTTTACTGTGAATTATTGCCACAAATTCATTCTTACACTATGACCTGGTATATGCACATACCAACTAAGATGGACATTTTTTGTTTGTTTGTTGTTTGTTTTTTTTGAGACAGGGTCTCGCTTTGGGGTTCAGGCTGGCCCTGAGCTCAGCCTCAAACTCACATCACAGCAATCCTCCTGCCTCTGCCTCCCGAGTGCTGGGATTACAGGCGTGAGCCACCATGCCCGGCACTGTGGTATGTGGTACTGATTGCTGCTGGGGTGAGTCTCCACGCCCAGTATTGTTATGAGGTTACTGGGGATCGAACCCGGGTCCTTGTGCTTGCAAGACAGGAGCCAGAACCACTGAGCTATATCCCCGGCCCCAAGATGGGCATTTTAGAAAATGATAGGCATTGATATTTTCCACGTCTCTTTATCTTCAAATGCTGGTTACAACTCACGAACTATTAGTTACACAGTTTGAGAAGATGCTGTTCTAACCTAGAGGTCAGTTTAATTTGAGAGATATGTTTAACAAAGGGGGAAATAGTTAGAAAACGATACTGTTTTATTTAGTGTTACATGGAGGAATATGCAAAATCTGTTCAACATTCAGAAGAGTGAATGAAAACCAAAAGTTTTCAAGGAGGCTTTTGTTAACCTTTCTTGCCTGCATTTAAACATGGCCATCATGGGTTATTGGAGAGATACGCTCTGACTCGGGGCACAGTATTAGAAGGTCCTTATGAGCTCGAACTGGGAAGTCAGGACATGGGCTCCATATTCCTACAGAGATAAGCAGCCTTAGTAAGTGAGTATAATATGGCTCGGTTTACTCACTGTGCCATCATGGAACATTCCGTAAAGAAGCTGTGGGAATTACTTATATTAATTTATAATGACTTGTATTAATGTATTTAGAGTAAATACAATTAACAAATAAATAAGAACACTTTGGGCAAGTTAGCCTGTACCTCAACATCAGCATGGCAAATTTATCACCTTCAGTTTCAGTTGGATCCTGGAAATCCAAACTAAAGAATATTTTCTGTAGGACAATTTGTAATACCAACGAGTAGTTTGTTCAGCGTCTAAGTAACTACGCTGAGACAGCCTCTTTTCCTCCCTCCTTCCCATTCTTCCTGCTTTAGTTTTTCTCCCTCATCTTCTCTCCATACTCCTCTGGATGCTGACAAGGTTTGTAGCATAGTTATTACCAATTCATAAGCACATTACCTGATTCTGATAGGTTGAGGAACCAGAAACTTTGTAAGAAACTATAGAACTGCTGGAACATAAAACATCTACAGGATAAATAAGAATAAATCCATAAGTTGGATTCTGGACTATAGAGAGACCTGAACATTCCTCTAAAGATTGTAGGAAATCCTTACCAATGGACATTTATCAAGCATGGGTCTATGGCATCCTTTCAAGTACATAAGAACATGTTTTATCTGAGGTTTTTGACATATTTTTAAGGTTGGATATAGTGCTCCCCATCTGTAATCTGAGGACTGTAGTCTGAGACAAGACAATCAGGCTTTCACAAGCCCAGCTTGGAATATATAGCAAAAAAAATTGTAAAATAATACATATATGTATGTATGGAAGAGCAGTATAGAATAGGCATTTAATTGTTTCTAGTTTTGTTTACATTTCCAGTTTCTATACAAACAAGTACATTCCACAAAAAAATAGCCAATTAAATTTTATAGAAATAATTACTTGTATAGTAAAGCTACTTGGTTTAGATCTCTTATGCCTGCATCATCAACAAAATAGTTATAATAACATTAGCTGCAAAGTACAGTAATACTTACTTGAAATATTGTTACTCTAGTTTGCTTACCACAGTTATACAAGAAAGAAAAGTACAGGCCTCAGAGCCCTTTGGATTCATATAAAGTCACTATGATACATTACTTGTATTATTTTATCAAAGGAGAACATATAATTGATACTAAATAGCTTCAAAGGTAATTCAGCCTTCTTTATAAAACCATCTTGCTATAAATAGCAAATAATACATATGTTCATTGAAAGATTAAATTGATTGTCAAAAACATATCCACAATTACATGCTTAGATTTAACTTTATTCATGCTGATATAATTATTTTATCAGTTGAAAATCTGTTTTGTCTGTATAGCAAATTTTACATGTTTAATAGTAATAAGTGGATATCTTTGTTCTAGTCAGTTTTATATCCTCTGTAAAAAAGGAACTTGGAATATATTAATATGTATATCAATGCAGAGAATTGAATGAATATAGTATTCTTTTAAAGAAAGTAATTAAGTATGGAAAAATTCTTTATCAAATTTTGCTATTATCATGTCATGAGAAAACATGAGATGGGAGATGGGCCCATAATTCTTGTGTCTTACTTCTGGGCACTTTGAATCACCAGAGGCACATGTATGACTGTTCCACTGGGAAGCTTTGCGTTAGTCTTACTAGTAAAAAGACCAATAAAACTCTTAGATCCATTTGTACCACCAGGGGAGCGAGCCCCGATGGGACGGCCATACAGACAACACCCACCAGTGGTTCAAGGCAGCAGGAGATGTTAACTGCAGAAAGAGAACCTAGAGTTACTAGTAAAAGGCTTAATATGGTGTGTTTGCTTTTTAAAAATCTCTGCCCTCATGTGCCTCCAATTTACCTGGCTGTTGTGGACTTCTCCTTTAAAGCTTATAAAAAGGTTGTAAATGAACAAGTGTGGCTTAAAGTTTACCAGCACTATAATTCTGATTTCCAACTAACTGAATCCTAAGGGAACACTCGACTAGCTACCTCTTTTGTTGTGGCAATAACCTTCAGATATCTAAATTCAATAAAGAGTAATTTTTGCTCTGAAGAAACATTTGGTTAAAGCAGTTTGAAACAAAGAAATGAATCATTTCCATCAGAAAGTTTATAGGTTTGAAAGCAACAGAGCTTTCCTCTGTCTTCATCAGCAGTTTGTCCATTAATTAGCCCTTCAATTCCACTTCAATTAAATTAACTCTAATTAATAAGTTCATTACAAAGATTGACGCACCTTGCTCAAAGCTAGTGTGCTAAACACTGATAAACACCTTCACCCTAATGAAAAATTGATTAGCCTGAATAAAAGGTGCCGCAAAAGAAACCTCTCTCTTCTCGAGCCGAGGTGATGTCATGTTGCTCTGAAGTTAATCAAACCATCTTGAATTCCTTAATCAAAAATTTAATTCAAAAGAGAATATGTGATAGAAAATGTGGCACAGAACAAAAAGATTTAAAGAAGGAAGAGAAAAAGACCCTCATTCCACTCTCTGCCAATTAATAGTCCTAGGTGCTGCTGTTTATAAGAAATACTACAAGTGTCATAGTGCTCACTATGATGTTTAAAGTTAATCCTATGAAACAAAAAATAACAGCGCCCCAAAAAAATGTTATTTGGGGCACAAATGGAGAAAACAGGGGCCGGTGTGACGCCATAAGCGCTTACTATTTTTTTTTTAATTTAGGGAAAAGGAACTGTAGTCTATTTTCTGATTGTTAGGAATGATTTCAGAGTTTTTATTGTAAGGTATTTTGAAAGCAAGCCCAAACTAAATGATAGTCATATAGTCTTAGAAAAAATACAGTTAACTTATATTTAACTATATATATGAAGAATAAAAAATGAAATATCTGTCAGTGTTCCTTTTCTCTCCCTCTCTCCTCTCCCAATTAGATCTAGTGAAAGCTTCTGAGAAATAGTGAAGGAAAAAAATGACTTCCAGTGTATTTTTTTTTTTTTTAAAGACTTACCCTGATGTTGTAGTTTTTGCTGTCCTCTACTCACCTGCGGTAATTCTGGCTGCTGAAAGTCTTTGTTTTTCAAATGACAGTCAGCAGCTCTCTGCGTTGTTAAACTGGCTTTCTACTCTATGAGCTAAGCAATTTGTATCTGTCAACAGAACGATTTACTAAATAGGAGAAACAACAATTTCCTTTATTTAATCAGCATTTCTGTGTGTCAGAAGCAAGTAATGGACTTTCTGTGTGGATTTCTTTAATGAAAGTTTTTCAGTGTTTAAAATCAAACAATGGCAATGGAAATAATCCCTTTTTGATTCTTGATAATGTGTGCGACCCGATACCTGTGAGAGCTCTGAGCTGCGTAGCTCCTGGACTACGGCATTAATTTGGTGGGTGGGTGTGTGTGTGTGTGTGTGTGTGTGTGTGTGTGTGTGTGTGTGTGTGTTTTCTTGGTTGCCAAACGATTTTCTCTGGAATATTTATATATGAATATGACTGCCTTATATATAAAATAAGAAATTACCACAAATTTGCCACGTGTTTTATCCACCCTTACAGCCACATATAAAATTAATAGATAAGGAAGTAAAATGTTGTGATTGATAATTCCTACTGGCCAGCGCTTGTGTACAAACACTTCTGATACGGTTTTCAAAGATCTTGTTCTTCACCATGACAAACGCATGTAAGGCGAAGCGATCTCAGTTCTCCTTCTCACCACGGCCCTGTTCTCTCCCGCTCTGTTCCTCTGTTCCATACAGAAATATGCTCGGTGGACTGCGGCTCGCACGGTGTCTGCATGGGAGGCACGTGTCGCTGTGAGGAAGGCTGGACAGGCCCGGCGTGTAACCAGAGAGCATGCCACCCGCGCTGCGCGGAGCACGGGACGTGCAAGGACGGCAAGTGCGAGTGCAGCCAGGGGTGGAACGGAGAGCACTGCACCATCGGTAGGCCCGCCCTCCGTGCGCTTCCCCAGGGCTTCGCTGAGCGGGGCGGGGCCTGCGCGAGCTGCATCGGGAGTCTCTCCCAGGCGGAGAGCGCTGCGCGCTGGCACTAGTCCTTAGTCTGTTGTAAAAGAGCTCCAGCAGTTAGTTCTTTCTCAACTTGGAAAAAGCTTGTTTCTTCTCATTGGTTTTTACTTGTCTTCCTTAAGAAAGAGACGTTTTGGCGTTTTTTAAAAAATTAATTAATTAATTTATTTATAATAGCAATTCCCTTCTTTTAGAGCAACTGTCGTAAGTAAAAAAAATGAGAAATTTTTTATTTGTTTTGTGATGACCATAAAAATGGATTCACGGAAGGAAAATTTAGTATCTGATTTACAAAACTTTCATTGACTGGTGCTGGTTGGTGTTCTTACTGCCACTGAAGCCATATTTTTATTCTCAGAATTCAAAACAAGTTGCAAATCTATGGTCCTCTTGACCTCTGTAGATTTCAGAATCACACCTTGCTGTTGATATAACTCTCTACAAGTGATATATGATGTCTTATGACTTTATTTTGCGGTATCACTAAAAATAAAGTAGAATAGGCATATCTAGAAGTTCTTAAATCTCTACGCTTAATACTTTAAAATATAACATTCTTGAATTTATGTAGGTTAAATCAGTCAAGTGGGTGTTTAAGATCAAAGCAGTTTTTTATAAACAAAAGGGAAGATTCATATATGGCAGTTAGCAAGGTTATAAAAATATCTAGAGCATAGACGGCACATTTCCAAGCTATTCAAAGTCTTCGCTTTTACTGTTCAAGAAAATGTTCACTTAAAAGAAAAAGCCAGAGATGGTGATGTACACATATAATCTCAACGATCAGGAAGCTGAGGCAATATGATCACAAGTCTGAGGTCGGTCTGGGACAGATAGTGAGTTCCACGGCAGGCTGGATTGTGCAGCCAGGCCTTCTCTCAAAAAACTAAGCCCAAAAGTATGTGAGTAATAAATCTCAACCTCAAGTCAGTGAAACTATACAGCATAAATGATAAATGGAACAGTTCTACAAAAATTTCAGAATTTGAGGTACTATGGTTTACCATATTGTTTTATGTTCTTCGGGTAAAGTTCCATAAAGGTATTGGGGCGGTCAATATTTTTTCCTTCCAATATATCTGTAAGTATTGTATATTTTACTGTTTGGAGGAAAGAAATTAGGAAAATTGAAATTTTGTCATGGGAAAATTGAAATCACATATATCTCATAAAATTGCCACAATTATATTTTACCAACTTGATGTGAAGTTTTTTATGCTCTTACTGACTTCTCTGGCTTGTTTCAAGGGTTCTACCACCACTCCGTAGCTGCTACCTACTAGAACGATGCCGGGGCTGAGAGAGGGTGAGGTTCCTGACTGTATTTATGAGTGATCCGGAAGGAAAAGCACTTCCGGTAATCAGAAGGAACTTCCTGGGATTTTTTCTCCTCCCCCTCTGAGAGGTTCTGTGGAACCCACTCCTTTCTCTAGCAGTGAAATATATCAATACTGGGGCAGTGTTTCTGCCAAGGGAAGCCCAGCTGAGGCCTTCTTCTGCCCCACGTAATCACCAGAGTTCTAGACTCTCAGAAAATAGTATCCAGTGCTCCAGATGGACAAGATAACCTTATCAGAGAAATGCAGATTTTCAAGCCAGCCCAAGACTACCCCTGCAGGTTTCTAAGAGCAGGTGCTATGCTGCTTACTGTCCAGTGCCCCAAGGAAAGCTTATTTAATATGAGCTTACTGCCTGCATCCTCAAACAAGTTATTTTTACTGAACCGACCACAAGTACATACAAACTTGGCACTTACAAAGCGCCTGTGCCCACAATCATGAGAACTGGCTTTTTGTCTTTACTCTTTGAGAGAGGCATCATAGCACAATGAAAGCATGATGTTCATGGGGAGTACATTAAGACAGAAAAAACATGGACAAGCAGTATTTGCATCGCTTTCTGGGGCCACCTAAGGACTGTGCCATGTCTATGTCCCTGAACAGCCCCATCCCCCAATCTCAGAAAGCCTGTGTATCAAAGAGAGGCCAGCATGTAGACTTTCTAAAGTTTGTGACTGCCATAAATTAATTCTAGCTGAAGGAGAGAATATTTCTGTGCATCCAGGAAGTACAACAAACGCGTCTAAATAGCTTTGAAAACCGAGAAATGTATGAGAAAGTTCCTCCTATTTATCTTGCCAACCAAGTGCCACTCAACAGACCATTCTACTCTTGGGTCCTCAGTGACATTGGAAATGTTGTGTGGTTAAGTTTCCTATAGATGAGCTATTCTTGTGCAACTTTCTAGTGGTTTGGGAACAAATTGGATTTAGTAGCATTTCTTTTTATTGCAATATAGTGTAGCTTCTTGCACTTGCTTATAATTCTACTTCATATATTTTTCATTGATCTCATTGCTTTTACACCTGCTTCATTTTTTAAAACTTCTGTTAATACATGTTTGCAGTATATAGTGATCACATTCAGTGTACTAGATTGGGACATATACACACCACATTTCAATTCCTTTCTCCCCCCTCACCTTCCATTCCCCTTTTACTTTTCATCAGATTCATTTACCTCATGAGTTCTCACAAATTTAAGTATCATATATACAAATTAAAAATCAGACTAATGGGCCAAAGAACTCACAAAACATGTAAGAAAATCATACTAAGTCAAGGAACACTTTTACATACAGTATCTGCACTGAATTATAGTGTCTTTTTTGTTGTTCTTTTTTCTTATTATTTATCTTTTCTTTTGGTATATGTATATATGTGTACCATATATACATACATATATATATATATACATACATATATATATATATTCCCTCTCTTTCTTTCTTTCCCTCTGCCTCTCTCCCTTTTTCTCACTCTCTCACTCTCTTGCTCTTATTCTCCTTTCCCAGAAAGGATTTAAGATTGTTGAATCCTTTTATAGTAAAAGGAAAGTTACATGAATGAATCGCACCAAATAAGCACTGTACTAGTATTTACTGCTTACATGACTAAACAGAAATAGTACTGACAAATAACTCAACTTCAGGAATACCTTTTATATGTAACTATTCCATGAGATACATTTCTTGTTGTGCCTACCTTTTTTTTTTTTTCATAAAACTGGAAAGATGTAAGAACATTTAGAGGATCCAGAGGTGAATTAAAAATATATTCAATATAATATAAATAATAGTTGACATTATTACATTTCTTTCTAAAGAAAAACTTAAACAATTCTGTACTATGAGAATGGGTGGGTCTTCTCTCTGGACTGTGAACACTAGCCATGACCTAATGAATGAATTCACTATTAGCAAATCTGTAGTCCTGAGACTTAAATCAGTAGCCATGTAAAGGTAACTTAATTGGCTCACCCTGAGGCCAGGGCTTTAGCTCAAATGGTACTTCGCCTATCTTGGAAGAACAAGGGCCAGAGTTTGAATGCCAGTACCACAAAATTTAAAATAAAAAATGTAGGGAGGTACAGTACAGTATTAACTAAAGATCCTGGGCAATGACAAATCCTATGTACAAGACCTTGAGTGTTTTTCAATGTATAATTTCACAAAACCATTCTTTTTAGCATTTGTTCACAAGATTTACATCTAAACTTTCCACCTGAAAGCATTGGAGGTTATAGATAAGATCAAGACCTACAGAAGGGGAGGAATCGAATAGCACATCTGATTATAATCTACCATGGAGGGTTATTATGAAGGAAAAGATGTTTGAACTCTCCATCTGTGGTTGGTGATAGACTGATATTTTTCAATCTCCAATGACAAAAATTGAGAAAATGGGCCTATGTGGTACGATTTGGTTAGTTATAATGAAGACCCTCAGGTTGGAGTCTGCGTTTAAGTCCTACAACAAGCTTCTCCCCAGTTTTTTAATCTCTTCATTCCATTAACCTTTAACAAGTCACCCATGCATGTGGCTATGAAGCACTGCAGCTCTTGATTCTCTTGTTGCTACTAGAACAGTTTTAGAAAAGGAGTGGTTTTTATTAAAACAAACAGGCAAACTCTATGTATTATTCCCCAAAATGAAGTCTCTTGAGTAATGGTCCTATCTGAAGGACCTTGAAGTCTCTTGTAGTTCTAGAATTTTTAACTACTGATCATTTCTACTTTATTTGTAGAGCTACTAGGTCTGAACATGGGAGTCCTCTTTTTCTCAGTTTCATGTAGTTTTTAGTTTTTCTTATGACAATGAATCATCTCCACTCTTCTAGATCCCGTGGGGTCCGTTTTATAAGATCCTATACTGAGCACACCTCACTGACTTTTACTTGTTAAATGATTCTTTTCCCTGTTGGGCAGTTGTTACAGAGCCACAGGCCAATGGCCGGAATCTGGGGATCCTGCCTAGATTATCCCTTTCTCATTTTCCAGAGCCCAGTCAGAGAGAGAAGAGTGCCAGGAGAGCAAGGGAAGAATGTATTATTCGATGTTACCCTTCTGGAAAGAAATAGGGGAGCTGGTGCTCTAAGCCCTGTTATCAGGACATTACCAGAAACCAGTAGAAATGAGACCAATCCCAGAGAAAATGTAGGCACAGACAAGGCTTTTTTTTTTTTTTTTTTTCAAATTAAGACTTCTGCTGCAGCCAGAAGGGAGCCACAGCTCTGGCCAGTGAGCAGGTCATCCAGTGTTTTCAAGAACAAAGTCGAGGCCGAGGATTTAGCTCAATGGTTCTGGCGTCTGTCTTGCAAGCATAAGGACCCAGGTTTGATCCCCGATTAACCACATACTATATTGGGCGTGAAGATTCACACCCAGCGTGAACCAGTACCACATACCACAGTGCCAGGCATGGTGGCTCACGCCTGTAATCCCAGCACTCGGGAGGCAGAGGCAGGAGGATTGCTGTGATGTGATTTTGAGGCTGAGCTCAGGGCCAGCCTGAACCACAAAGCAAGACCCTGTCTCAAAAAACCTAAAAAAAAAAAAGAACAAAGTCGAGAGGTAACTAATGTAGAAAGGGTTCTAACTGAAAGTTCTCAACCAGGTCCTCCCCGGAAATAAAGTGTTCAGACTTGCAGTATCTTGTCTTGACAGGCCAGTATTTGACCAGAATTGTAGGGAGATAGTTTATTGAGCAGTGTAAAGGTCTGTTGTTAGCAGGCTTATATTGGCTGGCATCTGTGTTAGTAGTATCTGCTGATAGCTGTTAGTTTTACCTTTGGGGCTGCATGTAAGCCCTGGGTCCCCATTTATAGCCTTGCTTAGTGTTGCTGTGAGAGCACAATGCAGGTGTGATCCCTGAATGCTCCTTCCAGCATTTGATCACTTTATTCTCTTTTGAGTCGTCCTGTCTCGGGATACTGACAGTAACTTTGGGGTCACGTGATGGAACAAAAAGAACAAGGATTATGCGCAGTTAAGCGGTCTTCGTCAAGCTATGCTCTGGTTGATTTTATCTTAGGGCTGGTTCTATGAGGTCTCCTGGCCTCCAGGGGGTACCATTCAGTTCCCGCCATGAGAGGTTTGCTCCCACTTGAGAGGGGAACCTTGATTCCAGGTAATTCCTCCTGCCCAGGGTCACAGATCATTTCAGTTCTCATTATGGAGTCGTCTTCCTAGGACACTAGCTGTTCTTGGCATCTTGAAAGTATCTTCAGTTTTCATATCTTGGGGTCTTCAACCTTGAAAGAAGGAGACATGAAAAGTTAGGAGAATCTAGGGGCTGGTGTTGCCAGATTGTAGGCGCGCACTCTCTAAAATGATTAGCATACTTCTGTGCGTAACAGAGCAGCTACGGAAATAGTCCTTTTGTGACCTACATTTTAAGGTAATAAAGAAGACAGATGCGAAATGATGGACAAGCTTTGTTCTACTTTTAAATACCTGTTGGGCATCTGCAGGCCCAAGTGAGGAGTCACTGTCTCTTTTAGTAAAAGCATCTTTCAAGCATCTGACTGCCTGAGAAGAAAATCCAAATCGTGACTCACACATTAAGAAACCAGGAGTTTGTTTTTTGTTTCTTGATGGTTTCTGACTCTCTCAGACACTCCTTAAGTGATCTGTTTTTAAAGCTGAGCAGCAGTCTGACCAAAAGTGAATGGCGGCAAAGGAGATAATGCGAACCTGGTTTAAGAGTTAGTGCTTATAGTAAAAGCAGGATTTAAGTCTCTTTATTAGTCAGCTTTCTGCTAGGACAAATTACCTCCACACCCACAATTATAGGGCCAGGGATGTAGTTCAGTGGTGTCATGCCTGCCTTGCAAGCACAAGGTCCTGAGTTTCTGGTAGAAGAATGAAAAAAGAAAGAAAGAAAGA